>VDFB02147149.1:0-28178 GCA_007258455.2 Sequoia sempervirens | reverse complement strand
AAATATGATTTTCAAACCTGGAACTACAAATCTGACTTCACAATTGAATTCTGCAAAAAGACAATGACTACCCTCAACCTGGCGATATCTTCTTGAATTTTTTTTAATTTTTCCCAAGAAAATTGTCCTTAGTTCTCCACAAACTGTATCAAGTAGAGCAAAACACTGTCGCAATAAATCAGGCACGAACTCACTTTTCTTTATGTCGGCCACAATTTGTTTTTTTTTCTATTTTTCATGTTTGTCGAAAATTCGACGAAAATGATAGCCGGAATTTCGATGAGCCCCAGGTTCGTCGAAATTTCGACGAACGTCAGGGATAAACTTTCAAAAATTGAAAATTACACATCAAATTTTACAAGCACCCGATGAACATCAAATTTTACATATTTCGTCAGACAGTTTCTTTGGATTTTGCTGTCAGATGTATTAGTGTTCCTTTCCGTTGTAGGAGATGTTTTTCTATAGGTCATTTGGCTACAAACTGTCATAAATCTTGCCGGAGTTATGCTACTTGGTGGAAAGATGCTCTTCACGAGCATCTTACTATGGGTGAATCTAGTATGATAATTCTAGGGAAGTTTCTAGGGATGATGACTTGGCCCCTAAAGTCATGGCTTCTTCTCCTGATGGTTCTCATTTTCCATCTGTTATTGTTGTTATTATTCTTGGGTCTTCTACAGTTGTTGTTGGGGCTTTTGGTTCTGTTGTTGTTGTTTTTGATGTTGTTGGTTCTTCTATAGCCACTAGTTCATCTCTAGTTGCTACTAATGTAGTTGGTTTTTTTACAGTTGTTGCGGTTGGTGAGGTTGTTGTTGTGTCTACTAGTTTATCCATAGCTCTTGTTGTTGTTGTTGGTTGTGGGAGTGACACTCTTGGTTCTCTTCCTTTTTTTTCCTTTGGTGGATTTTCTTCTAACTTTCCCTTGCTCTAATCCTTCAAAGGATGATCTCTATTGGATCGTTGTGCAATGAAGGAAGAGAGGTCTCCCTAAGCATAATCATTCCTCTCAGTCCCTTGTAAAGTTTGTTCATGGTGGTCGGAAGGTTGCACATGTGGTTTAGCTCTGTTGTTGCTTGATGTTGTTTGACTGTTGTTCTTCTTTGTTTATCTCTGGAGCAGATGTTTGTATCTTTTGCGGTTTTTTGGTTTTTGGATGCTACTGAATGTCTAGTGTTGTATCTTTTGAGCAACATTTTGTACCTAAAGTTGTAAAGGGTTTTAGGTCCCTTCAAAACCTATTTTTCCCTTATAATGAAAACAAAAATGCACTCTTCAAAGTCACTCATTTTCATTTTAAATGAAATTTATTGCCATATTTATTGTCAGAAATAAATTGTTGGAGTACACAAAAGTTTGATCAAAATTCATGCTCTCATCTAATCGTACTGATTTGTTCATTATAAGAAGAGAATGCATTTACATTCTATTTAATATATCTTTCAATATTCTTAGTGAAACTAATTTATCTAAGTGCAATATTTTAGAAACTTCAGGACCTCATCTTGTTTAAGAGTAAGTTCAATGGCAGTATTCTGATTCAATTAGGAATTATTTCAAATCATGGGAAGCTTAATTTAAAAATGTAAGAATTTTTCAAAAAATGAACATCCAAGAACCTATCTTCTGTAGAGTTAAAATTAAAAATGTTAAATAGGAAATTGCTTAATAGATCCTACATCCAATTGAAAATTGAAAGTCATGTCATGTTCGATCTCTATTATTTTTTAATCTTTAAACAATTATGGATTGTGATGAAGCGATTTTGTAGATCACATATATTTAGTAATCATAAATATTTTCTTGAATAAGTCAGGAGACTCCTGAGCTTATTTTCCTAGTCATGGAAGAGGGTGGGAAAAACTGTTGTTTGGAACAAACATTTACCATCACCAACAAAAGTTGTGTCTAGAAATTGAATTTGAATCCTTCAAAAAATGATGATACCATTGTTTTGAGTGATATAAATAATTCCCATACAAGTAGATTTTGTCTTGATTAATTTTGTATAGATTACAAATAGATTTTAGAGCATGTCTAGCAAGGAAGATGGAAATGAGACAAAGTAAGTAGGAAATATTTGATTCGATTTGCTTTCTGCCAATCTGAATCTCTGTGCATCCCTTTTGTAGTTGCTACTAATAATTTACAGCGAATTCATAGAAGAATAAATATTTAAGCTTCGAAACCCTATATTTTGTTATCAAGGCCCATAAATATATCTAAATACTGTATATAATTTATTAGCATAATGTAATCAAATATTTTAAATAAAATAATATTTTATCTCCAAGTCCTATATTATATTTAAATGATCTCAGGTGGTTCAGATTGTTTATAGGTGAACGGACATTATTTATGGGCAAGAAGACACTTGTTTTGCACCCAACAATGCCACCATGCAAAGTGCATCAGTCAACATCTTAACATCACATATGCACATACACGTTCCAATTACAATGAATTAGTATCTTGTAGTTTCATCACACACAATTGGAAGAATCTGCATTCCTCATGGAGAGCATGTGGCCCTCTATTTGGGGTGAGGTACACTACAGAGAAATTCATGTTCCTCGACTATACTTACATACTTTGCATGCTTAATAGCTCATGTGCCTTGACTATGCTCATTCTGCTTATAGGTTCATCAGGGCATTTGCTTCTACAACATCTGGAAAAATAAAAGAAAAATCCACAAAACTATGCTCTCATAACCGCATAAAACTACTAGGTATGGTTTTCTTGGATGTATATTTATGAATAAAATGAGAAAAAGAGAGTGTGAATCCTTTGCCTGGTAATCCACATAAACAATTTGTGAAAGACATTAGGTTTTTTTGACTCATGCACCCTTGCCTCTTGCCACAGAGTAGAGTGACATTTGCAATGAAGAATTGAAAAAGACTTTTTTTCAAGCATGACCCAAACAAATTTACTTGGTTTCTTGTAGATGTGAAAAGTAGAAAAAAGAAAATAATAGCCAGAGTAGTTATTCACATGAATAATAGCAATAATTGCAACACTTATGGGTATGTGTAGGATCATCATGGAAAAAACAAGCCCTTAAGTGGCAAAAAATTCAGAAAAATCAGAGTTAGGCAACTTGATGTAAAAACTTGAATAAGTTATCTATATTATTTAAAAAATATGTAAGAATAGAATCTATAGAAAATTGAATATAGTTTCTAAACTACTAGGTTTATTTAAAAAAATAAAATCTATTTGGCAAAAATTTGAAATTTCAATGCAGAGTACTTAAATTTTAAGGAAAAATAAGAAGTAGTGTTTGTCCGACCACCCTAACCATAATAAAATGATAATATTTTTTTATAAGATTCTAGATATAAGTAGAGGACTCATGTCCCGATGTGATGCATATTTTTTGTTATTTTTCCAAGTAAATAATTAATTATTAATTTTTATTACAATTTTTTAAAAATATAAAAACTCAATGTCCTTTCACCTTAACTTGGTCAAAACTTCATAATTTTTTATTTTTTAATCCTATAGTATGCAAAGCATATAATGTGACGATGTTTCGATTCAAAATTTTGATACCATTCTATCATAATTCAAATAGAAAATGAATAATAATTATTTATTAAATTCAAAGTAAAGCATAATTTATATTGGTGGAAAGCGAGAATCTCCTTTAAAACCCTTTTGTTTCATCAATTTTGGTAAAAAGTCGTCAGCCACATGGGCCATCATATCAGTTACATATTGCCACTTTTTGGCCCATCATGATCCTGCACATACCCTTATAACCATTACTGCAATATTAATCTTTATCAAACTTAAACTGGAAGTAGAAAATTTTGAAAAGGTAAGTAACCTTAAATCATATTTTCTCTTTACTTTTGTGTTTTTATTTTGATAAAAGGAAATAGATTCTTAAGTATGTACTAAAAGGTGCAAAGTGCAGGGAAAATTGAAATGGGCCACTTAGATCTTCTCAGATTGGATGGATGTCGATCATTCAATTACAAAGAGGTAAGAGATGTGACTAGCAACTTTAAGGTGATGATTGGAAAATGATGATATGGACCTATTTTTCTTGGTTCTCTTCAAGACAAGGATGTGGCTTTCAAAATCTTGTCTGATAAATTACATCAAGGTTCCATATAGTTCTCCACAAAGGTATAAGCAAGGACTCATTCATACCAATTTTACATTTAAAACTTGAGCGCTAAAGTCTCACCAATAAAAAGTATAATCTTTTGTCTTTGATCATTATAATTGAAACTAAGAAAAATCAACTACACCTTATGAGTCTTTATAAAATTTATTGAACGTTGTAGGTAGATATTCTATCCATGTTACACCATAAGAATCTTGTTAAGTTGATGGGGTGCTGCATAAAGGATCAAAATTTGGTTCTTATATATGAACACATGTCTAATGGAGACCTGCAACATTGTCTTGATGGTATGCTTCACAAGATTGCTCAATTATATTTAATTCATGCCCATGTCGATGATTTTGAAGAATGTTTTCTACTCATTTAGTCAAAGGCCAACAATGCTTGGTTTTAGGTCACACTTCTTCAAGAAATACTCTTGAATGGGGAAACAAAGTGAAACTATGGTAAGTTACTTAGATCAAGATTGTGCACAAACTATGGTGTGTTGTCAACAATGCCAATGAAAAAAAGTGGAAAGAGATTGCAAGGCTCATATTATAGAATCCTACCAAAGTAAAAAAATATTTACGAAAGACCAATCACTGTCAATCTCCCTGCAACTACTGCTTCATTCTATTTATAACAAGCAAAAATAAAATCTAGAAATATCAGATTATTGAGGTAGAGACAAGATTTTTGCAATGTTTTAAACAAAAATATTAGTTGCAACTTAAATTTTTTGATTTTATTTCAAAGTTACTAGATATTTGATTTGATCACCTACTAAAGATTTGATTTGATCGCCTGCTAAAGATCTGATTTGAGCCTAGAATATTTTTCAACTAGTCAGAGTTGCGTGAGATTTTTTCAGGCGTGAGACATTGAATTTTGGTAGGTTGTGCGGCCCACAATAGATATAGCCTATCAGCAAAATATTGTAAAAAATTCACTCACTTAAGGGAACGGCCTCATTACTATCCATGTTCCAATAATCGTTCATTGATACATGCTAATTAAAATTCCACTAAAAAATTCCAAATGTACCAATAGTTGTTCATTTTATATCCAGTTGAATTACAAAAAACAATACTTAATTGGAGGAGTTGTGCAACTTTATTAGTACCAATAGTGCATGATTACTAGGGCATTTATACATATGTATTGGATCAATTGTGAAAATTTTGTGGTGGTCAAAGCAAACGATTATTGAGACACTAGAGAATATGTATCAAATGTCAACTTGAAATGATTGCTTTTTAACCTTTGTGTACATAACGAATCTTCTTGTATTTGTTGTAACTACCTAGAAATCAAAACAATAGCTATAAGCTCTTAAGTCACATACAAAGAAACCCAAAACAATTATTGAAATCTAACATACCATTTAGGAGCTTAGGTTGCACAAAGTTAGCTATAATGGCTATTGGTACCCTTCCCCTAACCATTTCATGGAATCCCTCAAAATATCCCACAAAATAATCGATCGCAAGAAATATTTCAATTGTCTTGATAATATTAAGATGACCTGCACCCTTGATTGTTGTTGTTCAAAGAAAAAATGCCCTCAACACAAAAAAAACCAATTTTATTTTTAAATTTAATAATTATATGTTAGATTTTTTATTTTTTTTAATTAAAAATTAAACAAATATATAATATATATCTATTAAATTAAATTTTAATTAAGACTTTCAATTTAGTTTTTTTCTTTTTTTTAAATTAGTTTATAAACTTTTATTTTTATTTTTATTTTAAACAAACGCGAGTTTTATATAATAAAATTTAATGAGATTATATATAATTACATAAATTTTAGAAGGAATATAGAATAAATAAATACTAAATAAAATAAAATATATCATTTTGATTTCTTTTATTTTCATCAATTATTTATTTAAAAGAATATACAATGCTTTTACCTTATTTCTATTATTAGTTAAATGAATATTTTATTTTAGCTAGTTTTGAAAAATCTTAATATTTGTTTTAACTTTTTTTTAATGCAAATCTAATTCAATGTTTTATGTCGTCAAACAATACTATTGCAATCACTATCACATAATTAACCCAAAAAAATGTCTTATTTTAAAATAAAAATTTTGCAACAAAAAATATTTTAAATTAATTATCATAATTTTAATTGGTTGAAAAAATTTACTTCTTAAGAATATTTTAATTAGAGTTCAAAGAGGTAAAAAAATATTTTAAAAATGAATTATCATCATTTAAATTGGTTGAAAACTTTTACTTCTTAAGGATGTTTAAATCCATGGAAAAATATTTAAAAAATAAATTATCATTATTTTAATTGACTAAAAAAATTTACTTTTTGAAAACACTTATAAATTGAAGTTCGAAAAGTGAAAAAATATTTTAAAATTGAATTATCATCACTAAAAACTTTTACTTCTTAAAAATATTTTAATAAGAAAAAAAAAGTTAAAAAAAATATTTCAAATAAATAAATTGTCATCATTAGTTGATCGAAAACTTTTACTTCTCAAAGACAGTTAATAAAAACGTGGAAAAACATATGAATATAAAAAAGGAAAAAATGAAATAATTTTTGGATTTTTAAGCCTTAGCGTGGTGATAAAGTTAGGGTTTAGATTTTTTTCTTAAATTTGTTTTTGTCTTTTTTTAATTCTTTTAGAATATTTTATTATTTAAATATTCTATTATAATATTATTTTATAATATTATTTTTAATATATATTTAAATTATTTTATATATAAAATAAATACATGGCTATTATTTATTTTAAATGTTATTTTAAGAATTATATTATTTTTAAATTTACTTTATTTTTATTATAGAATTATTTTCTTACTATTTTTAATGTAAAATTAAATAAGATATAATCAGGGTGATCCCACAATAGTGGTTTACAATTTTTGGCCAAACTGGACACTTAAATAATTTTTTTTAACTAAATCTTCACTTTTGGGCACCTATAGCGGCTAAACCGTGAGGAATTTGAAGATGATGCAAACTAGAGTTTCATGATATTTTTTCTATAGACTCTAAATATATTTTTTTCAAAATTTTTGGAATCAAATTGCACTTCTTTTTACATCTCCCTCAAAAACTAGTTTTTTTCAGAAAACAACATTTTTAAAAAGTGACGCTCACCGTATAATGCATAACTTTTTTTCCATGAAGGATAAAATTCTAATTCTTTCGAATTTAGATTCATAACTCTGATATCTAGTGCTTCCACTTGGTTATGTAGTTTTTATTGAATAGTTTTTCTTTAATCAAGTTTTGAATTCAGACCAATTATAATTCAAACATAGTGCGACCATATAATGCGTAAATTTTTTATGTATATCGAAATTCAATTTTTTTTCTTTGTTGGATCAAGGACTTCAATAGCTGGTGCACTAATATTTTTAATTTTTTTTTTAATAATATGCTATTTTTCCACGTGTAGAATTGAGATCTTGATTTTCGGTGAAAAACCTACATTCACAATAAATAAAAAATAAATATAATAATTAAATTAAATTTATTTAAAATTATACTTTTTGGGAAGCTTATAATAAGGACTACATACCTGCAAAAAATAAATTTTAAATGAATTCATTTGATCCGCCAAAAGGTAAATCAAAAGTGGTTTTTTATCAGCATTTTGATAGGTGTAAAGGAGACTCTGTTATAGGTATGGTTTAAAACTAGCGAGGTTCTATCCAAGGGGGTTTGATTTAAGGTAGTTTGATCAAACCTTCTTCAACTGGAATTCTTTAATGGAACCTTTTAAGGCATAAATCATTATATTTTCTAAAAATATGTGATTTCAAAAAAAATAAGTTCCTCCCAGAAATTGTAAACCAGCTTTGTGGGATCACCCATCATTAAAAAAGTAATATATAAATCATAAAAATAATGATAAGTTTTTAAAAAGTAAATTGAAAACAAATCATTTGATTTGATTTTTTTTTATTGATTAAGCAGACCTCATCTCTATCATAAAATCTTAAATTGTCCCATCATGAGATCCTTTAAATAAGATGCAGCATGAAAAACCATTCTTATTTATTTGCAACCAAAGGCATTGCTCCACTTTTAGACTGGGAGCAAAGTAGCATGTTGAAACTTACCTCATTTTTCTTCTTTGTTTTCACCATGTTGTCCAATTTTATCCTAACTCTCCTGCGCCTTTAATTTTTTCCAATTTCTCTAAGGATTTCTCCACCTTTTGACAAGTGCTTACAAAGCCCGTTGATGAAGCTAACAATGCCTAGACCCCATTTGGAAAAAAATTGTTGCTAAGTCACATGCTTACTCCTTGATGACAAAGGATCATCTCTATCCTTTGGAGGGATCACATCCTTTCCAAGTGTACCTTGACTTGTATGGAACTCTAGAGAAACATTCTCACATTTTCCTTCCACTGAGCATGCATCAACAACATTGGTAAAGGGATCTTGAGATAGCTTCAAATTTTCAAATTTTGATATTGCAGAAGCATGTAGATCATCCAAAATAGTGTTATATGCATGGTGTTTCTCAGCAGGGGGATTTGGTGCACCTGAAGGCTGAGGCGAAGGAGGCTTTGGATAGTCCAAAGGAGATTCCTACTCGAGGTTATCTTCATAAAGTGGTTTGGGAGAGATGGTGTAATGTTGGGGCTCAACCCCCACCCACTAGGATGGTTTTCCCTTAGCAGACTCCAATACACTTATGTCATGCCTAAAATTTTCAACAAGGAAACTCACATAATTTATTATTATTATTATTATTATTATTATTATTATTATTTACAAACCATTAGTTAAGGTTATTATTACATTGGCTAAGTGTCATTCCCACAATTAGTATTGAACCTAACACAAATTCCACCACTTTTATGTTTTAAGTGCCTATAGCTTTTTGGGTCAAATGGGCTTTTAATGGAAAAGAGTTATGTTGTTAATTCAACACCAAATTAGCCTCTTTTTAAATGACTTTCAATTGAATAATAAGGTCATTATTTGATCTTGTTTTAACATTTTTACTAGAGTTTCCATTAAACCTAATAATAATATTAAGGTGAACTCCCCCATTATATATTAATATTATTTCTTTCATTTAACCCTCCTAATAATATTATCTCAAATTAACATTAATATTGCCAATAGTATTTACTCACTAATTACAATATTAATTTTATTACTATTTAATCAAACCAACAATAATGTTATTTACTTATAAAATAATGTTCTCATTCATTCTATCCTAATACAATATTACCCTTTAATATCAATAATTTTCTAATTTTATCATTCACATTATCTTTATTATTCTGTTTATACTAATACTATTATTTTACTTAAATAAAAATGGTTCTTAATACCATTATTGATATTACCATCAAATCACTCTTCACTTTATTGATAACTACCTCATTATACCAATATTACTGTAGATAGAATATACCCTTTTAAAAAAAATCTATATTTTGACTTCGAAGTTATATTTTGTTATAATCCCTCTTACATTTTAACTTCTCATTCACTTAGAGAAATGACATGTCATTTTACTTATTTATTTAACTTGTGTGAATCTTTTAAAATTACTTCTTGTTTTAACCCACGTGATTAAAATTTAAAAGATAAAATAATGTTTATTTTTATTTATTTATTTGTGAGTAGTTTCCTTTTTATATTATAATCAATAAAATTCACGATAATATCAATCCTTTAATATTATTATTTTATCTAGCTATATCCATATTCATATAATGTTATGTATGCAAGAGTTATTATTATTATTTTATTTTATTTATATTGTTTCCAATCTTAACTCTTAGAATTATATATATATATATATATATATATAGTAATAAAATTATCATCACTATCAATAATGATATTAATACCATTCTTTTATTGTTATATCAATATTTTTATTCTTTTACATTATCAATAATATTTTCATCCCAAACAATTATTAAGGAGATTAATTTTTAATCCCCAAATTACTTTACTATTGCTAATACAATTTTATTTAACTAGTATAATAATTTTATTAACCACAACATAGTTTCCCAACATTTAATGTGACTATAATGTCTTCAAATAAGTTTGTAATAATACTATTATTACTTCCCCGTTTTCCTTTTTTCCATCGTAATTGAAATACAATTATTGCCAACTACTATTATTTACTCGCCGTCAAATTTCATACTGAAATTCATAGAAGCAAATAACATGGAAAATAATACTATTATTTGGGTATATTGAATATATTATTTTAAGGAGGTTATATATTTATTTTTATTTATTTTTAAGCACAGCTATTCAGCGATGAGCATTTATTTGAGATAGGTAAAAAATTTTATTTAAAGAAGTAGTTACATTGCTACTATTTGAAAGATCAATATATACAGTGATTTTAAAGATCACTATAATACAGTGATCAAAATTACATTGTAATAGGCAGCAAAATCAACAGAAAGGTGACTCGAGTAGTAACCAAATAAACAATGATTAAGTGACTAAAATGGTATTAAATAGAATGGAAGATTTCTATATCAGACTGGCAAAAAAAATACTAATTATCTTGATTAAGAATAAAGAATTATGGTTTAATAATTATTATCCATTTAATAGATATTGCCGATCAATACAGAGGCTGCAGTATTAGTTAACACATATATTTGGTTGCAAAATTAGTTGGGCGTTCACCGACAGACTAGATAGTTCTTAATTTAATGATGTTATAAGCACCTATTTGCCTTGGCACCCTCTTTTTTTTCTACAGCTATGATATTTACTTCAATACTATTGCCGTATGAATGGATAACCACCATATGTCTCTGCTAGGCATGATATTGCGAAAATCACTCAAGGTCATGGTCAATTTATTGCTGATGTGATAGGCTTAAAAGAAACGTCATTTCCAACATACTATTTGCTATCTTAGTGAAAGCAATTACTTGTAGTTACATGGCTAAGATGGCATGATGGCTATGATGAGCTACAGTTAGACGATACTCGATGCTAGGTAGACTATTAATGAGGGAACTTAACACCTTTCAAGCAGCTTTCAAGGGTTCCAATTGAACAAAAAAAAGTGTATGCCATACATGCCTTCTGGCGCACACTTTCCTTACCTACTAACTCACCGTCCACTTTCTGCATCCTTTCAGCCACCAACTCCTATTTATTATATTCTGTCAGCACCCTCTTAACTAGTATGTCAGTTTTTCAGAGCATTAGAGCCAAGTGGTTTAGATGTGATGGACATTTATTAGCTACGTGATCGGTGCAATTGGAGGTGAGTGTAGCTGGATGAGTCAAGGGTATGTTTGATTGTTGCAGCTCAAACTTATTCTACAAATATGAGGTGTGGCTAAGTGATATGCTGAAGATAATAATCGTGCCCCTCACATAATAAGAAAAACATGTCCCAAAATGAAATCGCGCCCTCCCTAGAGGAAATATAGGTTGATTTTGGTGGTGGAATTAAAGTCTAGCAAGTTCTTTTGGTCTATCATGGCAAATAAGTGTTGGGAAAGTCAGATCTGTACCAAGGAGGAGGAATAAAACAGTGATAGTTGCGAACTCAAGATTCATTTTCCTCATGTTGTCTCCTTTTTACACATTTTTACACACACATATATATATCAATGTTATTCTTCCTTGTTAATTTCTTCTTGCAGTTAGAGCTCCACACTCACAGCTACACTTGAAAAGGGTCGGTATGCATGGGGAGATGACCTCTCACAGCCGCTCTCTTAACCCCCTTTTTTTTTTCCTGGTATCCTGTTCAAATTCAGATCTTCTATTATTTAGATATATTGAACTCATTTTCCTATTCATTGTCATCTGTACGTATCAACCATCATTTTATTGTATTCCCCTATGTTTATTTATTTATTTATTTTTGAGATATCATTTCGATTTCTAGGGGAAAGTTGTATTAAAAACTTAAGAGGAACTAGGCATCCCCAACAAGAAATCTTAAAACGTGTGAAACCTACTTGATATATTTCTATCATATCATTGCAATAGCAAGTTCAACTCAATAATGTAGTTTGCAAGCATAATCACTAAAAACAATCAAGCTCACACAATTTATTTTCTTTATTATTACACAAATGCTTAAATATAAGATGTAGGGAGCCTTCAACATAGATATACTTTCTAACTTCCTTTGTTTATTGTTAAGTGGAGGAAAAGGGAACATTTTTTATATGTCACAACAATTTGCAAATCCTTCAATGAGATGACTAAGAATTAAGTATTACAGTAAGCTATACAAATCAGAACATTTACCTTGCATCTAGATACACAGTCTTTCATATGCATACTTTACAGTCCAGTGAGGATTATGAAACCCATCTCGTAACTCACAAAGTTAGAACTAATTTTGAAGAGGTAATTTTATTTTATTTTCATACTATTGAATACGGGCTGCTCTCCACCCTTCCGTAATGGCGTCATGGAGCCTCATGGGCTCTGGCCATACCCCTGAGCAAGAAATCAGTTTCAACCCCAATATGATGAATGGTATCCTCTCAAACTTTTACAAAGTAAAGAAAATAGCACAACATTCATGTTACACACCTATAGAACTTTCACCCTCCATATTCAATGACAATCCACACAAATATATCACTCTCTTGCTATAACTAAACAAGGAAAAATGGAAATAGTAAGACTTATCTCTTTTCTTTAGGCATTGGACTTCAACTCTTTTATCCCTCCTTCCTCAAAACCATCTGAAACTCTCTCCTCCCAACATGGCTCTTTTTCTCTTCTCATCCTTTCTACCATCTTCTACAAGTTCTCCAAGAGGAGAAGTGGGCAATGCCCAAATCTTCCATCTTCTTGAGGTATATAGGAATCCTCCAAACCTACACTCTTTCCCACAAGTGCTCACACATGTGTGAGTCTTGTGCCAATTCCAAGAACTTTTGGGGAGTGGGAGGTTGAGAGTGACAAGTCACTCTTCCCAAGCCCCAACACTTTTTGAATTGGTCACATTCATGAATGTGGACTTTTGAGGGGTCTTTTCACACTCCAAGGACAAGTTCACATGGAAAAAAGGTTCCAAACCCATAGGTATAGGTCCTAGGGGTCTATTTTTGTTCAAAAACCAAGGAAATTGACTCAATAATCCCTTTTCAAAACCTACACAAGAATCCATACGAATTTTGATCCTAACCAAGGGTTACAACCCCAACCAAACTCACATCACATGTCCTACAATTAGATTCTACTTAATCACCCAACCAATAATAAAACCCCAAACCCTTCTAAGTCAAATAGGGCTACACTTAGAACTTCCCAAAGATGTATTTGATTTGATTCCAACATTTATCTATCCTCCTATTTGTATATTTGATTCCCGCGCATTACCAAAATCAGCATGATTAGATCATATATCTCTTCATATTATTAGCTAATCCAATTCACATAATTTTCACTCATGAACTATTTACTCATGTTAATACATCAAATGAACCTAATGGTTCAATTTTCATTATAATCAAAGGAAATACTCACTTACTCCAATACAAGAATATAGTCAATGAAATAGTCATTCCATCATTTTGTTTACCACCTTAGTAATTCATTTTAAACTCCTATAACATTAACGATGAACCATTTACCAAAATTTAATATGCCAACTAACCCAACACTTTAAAGTTATAACCAACAATTCACATGTGCATCTATCATAATTAAATCAAGGTTAATGCCCATGAATCCTAAAAATATTTTTTTATCATTCATTTCATCATAATTATCATCTAACTACTTGTTTGATTGAAATAAAATGGGAAATACGAAATGGGGTCTTACATTCATGGTAGCATAAGCAAGAATATTATCAAATAATCACACTATTTTTCATCCATAATATATCTTACCACCTTTTTAGGATCACATAAAACATATTAGGGCTTTACTAATCACATGCAAGGTGGGGCCTTACAACTTACCCCAGCCTTGCACCTTCTAACATTGGGGCATAAAATGGTCTATGGAGTAACATTTTCTACATCTGAAGACAATTTTTTCATAGTCCATAGGTTGCTTCCAACAATGATCATTAACAAGCAAAGATATCTCTACAAGGAGACCATTGGAGATTTCCATCTCCACACATATGCACGCGAATGTGGAGTTTTGGTAATTGAGCATTTCCTTGGAGTTTCAATGATACTTGCCTAGAATATTGCCTATAGCCTACAAGCAATCAAATTCCTAGAGCTGAAAGGGAGGATAAGGGAGATGCACCCAATTTGAAGGTTGAGGAGAAAATCTTAGTTTAAGGGTCGAAAGAGGGGAACCAAGGTTTCATACATAAAAAATCACATTGATAAATCCATGAGCCTTTCTCAAGCACCCACTTCTTGTGTGCAAGAGAATCAAATTCCAAAATAAATCCATGGAAAAAATATTTTAAAAATAAATTATCATTATTTTAATTGACTAAAAACTTTTACTTTTTGAAAACACTTATAAATTGGAGTTTGAAAAGTGAAAAAAAAATTAAAATTGAATTATCATCATTTTAATTGACTGGAAACTTTTACTTCTTAAAAATGTTTTAATAAAAAATAAAAATGGTAAAAAAATATTTCAAATAAATAAATTGTCATCATTAATTGATTGAAAACTTTTACTTCTCAAAGACGCTTAATAAAAATGTGGAAAAACATATGAACAGAAAAAAGGAAAAAGTGAAATAATTTTTCAAATTTTTAAGCCTTAGTGTGGTGATAAAGTTAGGGTTTAGATTTTTTTCTTAAATTTTGTTTGTTGTCTTTTTTAATTCTTTTAGAATATTTTATTATTTAAATATTCTATTATAATATTATTTTATGAATATTATTTTTAATAGATATTTAAATTATTTTATATATAAAATAAATACATGGCTATTATTTATTTTAAATGTTATTTTAAGAATTATATTATTTTTAAATTTACTTTATTTTTATTATAGAATTATTTTTTTTACAATATTTAATGTAAAATTAAATAAGATATATTCATTAAAAAAGTAATATGTAAATCATAAAAATAATGATAATTTTTTAAAAAGTAAATTGAAAACAAATCATTTGATTTGATTTTTACTTGATTTTTTTTATTGATTAAGCAGACCCCATCCCTATCATAAAATCTTAAATTGCCACATCACGAGATCCTCTAAATAAGATGCAGTTCATGAAAATCCATTCTTATTTATCTACAGCCAAAGGCATTGCTCTGCTTTTAGACTGGGAGCAAAGAAGCATGTTGAAACTTACCTCATTTTTCTTCTTCTTTCTTTGCACCATTGTCCAATTTTATCCTAACTCCCCTACAGCTTTAAGTTCTTCCAATTTATTTAAGGATTTCTCCACCTTCTAGCAAGTGATTATAGAGCTCGTTGATGAAGCTAACAATTCCTCCCCATTTGGAAAAAAATTGATGCCTTCATGCGCTTACTCCTTGATAACAAAGGATCATATTTATCCTTTGGAGGGATCACATCCTTTCTGGGTGTACCTTGACTTGTATGGAACTCTAGAGAAACATTCTCGCATTTTCCTTCCACTAAACATGCATCAACAACATTGGTAAAGGGATCTTGAGATAGCTTCAAATTTTCAAAATTTGATATTGTGGAAGCATGCAGACCATCCAAAATAGTGTTATATGCATGGTGTTTCTTAGCAGGGGGATTTGGAGCACCTGAAGGCTAAGGAGAAGGAGGCTTTGGATAGTCCAAAGGAGATTCCTGCTTGAGTTTATCTTCATAAAGTGGTTTGGGAGAGATGGTGTAATGTTGGGGCTCAACCCCTGCCCACCAGGAGGGTTTACCCTTAGCAGACTCCACTACACTTACCCCGGCCTTGCACCTTCTAACATTGGGGCATAAAATGGTTTGTGGAGTAACATTTTATACATTTGAAGGCAATTTTTTCATAGTCCATAAGCTGCTTCCAACAATAATCATTAACAAGCAAAGATATCTCTACAAGAAGACCCTTGGAGAGTTCCATCTCCACACATATGCACATGAATGTGGAGTTTTGGTAATTGAGCATTTCCTTGGAGTTGCAATGATACTTGCCTAGATTATTTCCTATAGCCAACAAGCAATCAAATTCCTAGAACTGAAAGGGAGGATAAGGGAGATGTACCCAAAAGAAGGTTGAGTAGAAAATCTTAGTTCAAGGGTCGAAAGAGGGGAACCAAGGTTTCATACATAAAAAATCACATTGAGGGTATGTGTAGGATCATCATGGAAAAAATAGGCCCTTAAGTGGTGAAAAAATCAGAAAAATCAGAGTTAGGCAACTTGACATAAAAATTTGAATAAGTTATCTATATTATTTTAAAAATATGTAAAAATAGAATCTGTAGAAAATTGAATGTAGTTTCTAAACTACTAGGTTTATTTTTAAAAAATCTATTTGGTGAAAATTTTAAATTTCAATGCAAGAGTACTTAAATTTGTGGAAAAATAAGAAGTAGGTGTCTGTCACCCTAACCACAATAAAATGATAATATTTTTTTATAAGATTTTAGATATAAGTAGAGGACTCATGTCTCGATGTGATGCATATTTTTTTGTAATTTTTTTCCAAGTAAATAATTAATTATGATTTTTTTATTACAACTTTTAAAAAACATAAAAACTTGTATGTCTGACCACCTTAACTTGGTCAAAACTTCATGAAATTCATTTTTTCTTTTTTTAATCCCATAGTATGCAAAGCATAGAATGTGATGCATGTTTTGGATTCAAAATATGTGATACCATTTGAAAGCTATAGATTTTTTTCAATTAGCCTATCAATTAGGACTTTAGTCGTAATTCAAATAGAAAATGAATAATAATTATTTATTAAATTCAAAGTAAACCATAGTTTATATTGGTGGGAAGTTTAGGATCTCCTTTAAAATCCCTTTTCATTTCATCAATTTTGGGTAAAAGAAAAGTCGTCAGCCACATACCCTACACATACCCATCATATCGCCACTTTTTGTCCCATCATGATCCTACACATATCCTTGATAAATCCATGAGCCTTTCTCAAGCACTGACTTCTTGTTTACAAGAGAATTGAATTCCAAAATAAAAACTCTTTGGTGCATGAAAAAATACAGACTTCATCCTCCATAGCTTTCCAATTTCCCAATATCCATGCATGAAGATCACCTAAATTGGGCCATAGCCTCGAGAATCTACAAATGGTAGAATGCCTTTATAGGAATTTCTCCCTATCACAAACTAGACCATCCATGTGAACTTCCAGAATTGTAGATGAGTGTTGAAGAGGTAAAACACCCCCAAGATACGCCAAATCCCCAAACACCAAGCTTGCCTTAGGAGAGGAATGCAACGCAAACTGAATAGGGTCAAAACCCCCATCACTACCACATTGGATATGATCAGAAGGGATACATAGATGAAAAGAATTATGTAGAGCCAAGGGAGAGTGATGTTGTTCCCTAACATCACAAAGGGCTTCTTTAAAATTACGTTTATCACTTCCATGTAAACCCTCAAGCCCTTGATCCTTTTCCAAATCATTGTGAAAGCACTCCTTAAAAATATGACCTTCATGGTAGACATTTGTAGTAGGGGGAGGCACGCTACGGGGAGATGGTGAAGAATAGATAGAATGCCACATCACATATGGATAAGTGCAGGAAGATAGGGAGCCAAAAAGGGGTCTTAAGTGGCAACTTTTTCTTAAATCAGGAAATACTGATCTTGGATGAGAAATTGAGGATAGTTACACTCAAAACATTTATATGCAACAAAAACAAGGATCGTAGTGCTCCGAGCCTACTTTCTAAATTACTATTTTTTTTAAATGGTAGAGATTAAGGGGTTCAAAAAAGGGAGCCATAGAAATTGGTGTTGTCTTTGTGAAAAAAACATAATATAGCATCTATTGTGGCTCCCTCAAAAGCTTAACTTTTTTTGGTATTTTAAAATTGCTTCGATGAGAAAATAGCTAATATCATGTAGTTTATGCTCAATTTTTCTGATAAATTTTTAATGAATATATGATTTTTTATTAATTTTCAAAGTGGACACATCCTAAAAAACAAAAATTGGGTTGTGACACTCATAATTTTTGAAAACTAATCAAAAATCATTTTTTTGAATATGTGTAGAATGGAGTCTAGTTTATAAAAATGTAATTTATTTGAAATTTCAATAAACTGTTAAAAAATAAAGTTAAAATTAGCAAACTTTGGTTTTTGACAAAAAAGACACACAAACAAAAGAAATTAAAGATGAAAGCCTTAACATAGTCAAAATGTCAAAAAAATTACATCGTTAAATAGCTAAGAGAGAACCTAACATTACTTAGGTGTTTGATTTACTCAACCTTGAAACACGTGTAAACCTAATGGTTGCCACAAATCAGATTATGCAAAATTTTGTAGAATATGCAAAAACACGTATTTGGAAGTTGGGAAGGAACTCCAAGCCTTTGGATTGGAAATCTAAAGCAAATCCAATCCAAAGGCTTGCAGATTCCCAAAGCAATACATAGCGTGAGCATGTTATAACACGTTCACGTGTTATGTCATAGTTTTGACATAACACGAGTGTGTTATAACACACTTGTGTTCTATCTTTATTTTTGTTTTGCTTCATTTTGCTTTATCTTTCCCAAAGCAAGACATAATGTGTGCACATTATAACGTGCTCACATTATGTCTCGCTTGAAATTATTTTTGTGCAAGTTTGTTAAATTTATGTTTGATGTGTGTATGTTTGTATATATATTTTAATGTACAAATGTATGTTTGTGTGCTTAAATGTATATTATGTATGTATGTATGATGTATGCATGTATGTATGTATGAATGTATGTATTTATGTATGTTTGTATGCATGTATGTATGTATGTATGTATGTGTGTATGGATGTCTATACCTACGTTTGTATGAATGTATGCTTGTATGTATGTATGTATGCATGTAGGTATATATGTATGCATACATGCATGTATGTATGTATGTATGCTTGTATGTATGTATGTATGCATGTATGCTTGTATGTATGTATATATGCTTGTATGTATGCATGTAAGGGTTTTGTGTTTAGGCTACATAAGGGTGAGGGTATAGGGTATAGGGATGAGGGCTGAGGATGTAGGTTTTAGGGATAGGGTTTAGGGTTGAGGGTTCAAGGATAGGATTTAGGGTTGAGGATTAAGGGATTAGGGTTTAAGGGTTGAGGGTTTAAGGGTTTAGATTTTAAGGGTTAAGGGTTTAGGTTTTAAGGGTGGAGGGTTTAAAGGTTTAGGGTTTGAGGGTTGAGGTTTTAAGGGTTGAGGGTTAAGATATTAGGGTTTTATAGTATAGGGTTGAGGGTTGAGGATTTAAGGGTTGAGGGTTGAGGGATTAGGGTTGAGATTTTAGGGATAGGGATTAGGGTTTAAGGGTTGACGGTTTAAGGTATTATGGATTAAGGGTTGAGGGATTAGGCTTTAATGGTTTAGGGTTGAGGGATTAGGCTTTAATGGTTTAGGGTTGAGGGTATGATGTATAAGGTAGATGGTTTGAGGTTTGAGGGTTGAGGGGTTACAAGTTTAAGGGTTGATGATTGATGGATTAAGGGTTTAAGGTATAGGGTTGAGGGATTAGAGTTGAGGGTTTAAGGTATAGGGTCAAACTCGAGGGATTAGGGTTGAGGGTTTAATGTATAGGGTAGAGGGTTGAGGGTTTAAGGGTTAAGGGTTTAAGGGTTTAAGGGTTGAGAGTTGATGGGTTAAGGGTTTAAGGGTTGAGGGTTGATGGATTAAGGGTTTAAGGTATAGGGTAGAGGGATAAGGGTTCAGAATTTAATGTACATGATAGAGGGTTTAGGGTTTAAGGGTTTAAGGGTTTAAGGGTTGAGGGTCGATGGATTAAGGGATTAAGATATAGGGTCAAGAGATAAGGGTTGAGGGTTTAATGTATAGGATAGAGGGTTTAAGGGATTAGGGATTAAGAGTTGAGGGTTTAAGGATTGAGGGATTAGGATTTAAGGGTATAAGGTTGAGGGTATATGGTTGAGGGATCAGGGTTGAGGGTATAATGTATAGGATGGAGGATTTAAGGGTTCATGGTTGAGTGATTAAGGGTTTAAGGTTTGAGGGTTGATGGATTAATGGTTTAAGGTATAAGGTTGAGGGACTAGGGTTGAGGGTTTAATGTATAGGATAGAGGGTTTAGGGTTTAAGGGTTGAGGGTTTAAGGGTTTAAGGGTATTGAGGGTTGATGGATTGATGGTTTAAGGTATAGGGTTGATGGATTAGGGTTGAGGATTTAATGCATAGGGTATAGGGTTGAGGGTATATGGTAAAATGTATAGGGTAGAGGGTTTAAGTGTTGAGGGTTGAGTGAATAAGGGTTTAAGGGTTGAGGGTTGATGGATTAAGGGTTTAAGGTATAGGGCCGATGGTTCAGGGTTGAGGGTTTAATGTATAGGATAGAGGGTTTAGGGTTTAAGTGTTGAGGGTTTATAGATTAAGGGTTTAAGTTATGAAGTCGAGGGATTAGGGTTGAGGGTTTAACGTATAGTGTAGAGGGTTTAAGGGTTGAGGGATTAAACCTTAATGGTATAGGGTTGAGGGTATAATGCATAGGGTAGAGGGTTTAAGGGTTGAGGGCTCAGTGATTAAGGGTTTAAGGGTTGGAGGTTGATGAATTAATGGTTTAAGGTATATGGTCGAGGGATTAGGGTTGATGGTTCAATGTATAGGATAGAGGGTTTAGGGTTTAAGGGTTGAGGATTGATGGATTAATGGTTTAAGGTATGGGTTCGAGAGATTAGGGTTGATGGTTTAATGTATAGGGTAGAGGGTTTAAGGGATTAGGGTTTAAGTGTTAGGGCTGAGTGATTAATGGTTTAAGGGATTAGGGTTTAAGTGTTGAGGGTTGAGTGATTAAGGGTTTAAGGGTTGAAGGTTGATGGATTAAGGTTTTAAGGTATAGGGTTGAGGGATTAGGGTTGAGGGTTTAATGTATAGGATAGAGGGTTTAGGGTTTAATGGTTTGAGGTTTGAGGTGTGATTGATTAAAGGTTTAAGGTATAGGGTCAAGGGATTAGGGTTGAGGGTTTAAGGGTTGATGGATTAAGCTTTAAGGGTATAGGGTTGAGGGATTAGGGTTGAGGGTATAATGTATAGTGTAGAGGGTTTAAGAATTGAGGGTTGAGTGATTAAGGGTTTAAGGGTTGAGGGTTGATGGATTAAGGGTTTAAGGTATAGGTTCGAGGGATTAGGGTTGAGGGTTGATGGATTAAGGGTTTAAGGTATAGGGTCAAGGGGTTAGGGTGAGGGTTAAATGTTTAGAGTAGAGGTTTTAAGGGATTAGTGATTAAGGTTTGAGGGTTAAAGGGTTGATGGATTATCCTTTAAGGGTATAGGATGGATGGATTAGGGTTAAGGGTATAATTTCTTGTGTAGAGGCTTTAAGGTTTGAGTGTTGAGTGATTAAGGGTTTAAGGGTTGAGGGTTCATGGATTAAGGGTTTAAAGTATAGGGTCGAGGGATTAAGATTGAGGGTTTACTGTAAATGATAGAGGGTTTAAGGTTTGAGGGTTTAAGGATAGGGATTAGGGTTTAGGACTAAGGGATTAAGGTTAAGGATTGAGGATTTAAGGATTGAGGGTTTAAGGGATTAGGCTTTAAGGGTTGAGGGTTTAAGGGATTAAGGGTTTAGGGTTTAAGGGTTGAGGGATTAGGCTTTAAGGGTAAAGGGTTGAGGGTATAATGTATAGGTTAGAGGGTTTTAGGGTTGAGGGTTGAGGGATTACAGTTTTAAGGTTTGATGGTTTATGGATTAAGATTTTAAGGTATAGGGTCAAGGGATTAGGTTTGAGAGTTTAATTTATAGGGTAGAGGGTTTAGGGTTTAAGGGTTGAGGTTTTAAGGGTGTAAGGGTTGCAGGATGATGGATTAAGGTTTTTAGGGTTGAGGGTTGATGTATTAAGGGTTTAAGGTACAGGGTCAAGGGATTAGGGTCGAGGGTTTAATATATAGGGTAGAGGGTTTAAGGGATTAAAGATTAAGGGATGAGGGTTTAAGGGTTGAGGGATTAGGCTTTAAGGGTATAGGGTTGTGGCTATATGGTTGAGGGATTAGGGTTGAGGGTATAATGTATAGGGTAGAGGGTTTAAGGGTTGAGGGTTGAGAAATTAAGGGTTTAAGGGTTGATGGTTGATGGATTAAGGGTTTAAGGTGTAGGGTAGAGGGATTAAGGTTTAGGGTTTAATGTATAGGACAAAGGGTTTAGGGTTTAAGGGTTTAAGGTTGATGGATTAAGGGTTTAAGGTATAGGGTTGATGGATTAGGGTTGAGGGATTTATGTATAGGGTAGAGGGTTTAAGGGAATAGGGATGAAGGGTTGAGGGTTGAGGGTTAATTGATTAAGGGTTTAAGGTATAGGGCCAAGTGATTAGGGTTGAGGGTTTAATGTATAGGATAGAGGGTTTAAGGGTTTAGGGATTAAGGGTTGAGGGTCTAAGGGTTCAAAGATTAGGCTTTAAGGGTATAGGGTTGAGGGTATAATGTATAGGGTAGAGGGTTTAAGGGTTGAGGGTTGATGGATTAATGGCTTAAGGTATAGGGTTGAGGGATTTGGGTTGAGGGTTTAATTTATAGGATATATGGTTTAGTGTTTAATGGTTGAGGGTTTAAGGGTTTAAGGATTGAGGATTTATTGAACAAGAGTTTAAGGTATAGGCTCAAGGGATTAGTTTTGAGGATTTAATATATAGGGTGGAGGTTTTAAGGGATTAGGGATTAAGAGTTGGGGATTTAAGGGTTGAGGGATTAGGATTTTAAGGGTATAGAATTGAGGGTATAGGGTTGATGGATTAGAGTTGAGGGTATAATGTATAGGGTAAAGGTTTTAAGGGTTGAAGGTTGAGTGTTTAAGGGTTTAATGATTGAGGGTTGATGGATTAAGGGTTTAAGGTATAGGGTCGAGGGATTAGGGTTGAGATGTTAATGTATATGATAGAGGGTTTAAGGTTTAAGGGTTGATGGTTTAACGGTTTAAGGGTTGAGGGTTGATGGATTAAGGGTTTAGGGTATAGGGTTGAGGGATTAGAGTTGAGAATTTAATGTATAGGATAGAGGGTTTAGGGTTTAAGTGTTTATGGATTAAGGGTTGAGGGTTTAATGGTTAAGGGTTGATGGATTAAGGGTTTAATTTATAGTGTCAATGGATTAGGGTTGAGGGTATAATGTATAGGGTAGATGGTTTGAGGGTTGAGGGTTGAGTGATTGAGGTTTAAGGGTTGAGGGTTGATGGATTAATGGTTTAAGGTACATAAGGTCAAGGGATTAGGGTTGAGGGATCAATGTATAAGATTTTTAAGGGTTGAGGGGTGATGGATTAAGGGTTTAATGTATAGGGTTAAGGGATTAGGGTTGAGGATTTAATGTATAGGGTACAGGGTTTAGGGTTTAAGGGTTGAGGGTTGATGGATTAATGGTTTAAGGTACATAAGGTCAAGGGATTAGGGTTGAGGGTTTAATGTATAATATTTTTAAGGGTTGAGGGGTGATGGATTAAGGGTTTAATGTATAGGGTTAAGGGATTAGGGTTGAGGATTTAATGTATAGGGTCTAGAGGGTTTATGGTTTAAGGGTTGAGGGTTGATGGATTAAGGGTTTAAGGTATAGGGTTTAAGGGATTAGTGATTAAGGGTTGTGGGTTTAAAGGTTAAGGGATTAGGCTTTAAGGGTTTGAGGCTTGAGGATTGAGGGTTTATGGATAGGGATTAGGGTTGAGGGTTAAGTGATTAGGCTTGAAGGGTATAGGGTTGAGGGATTAGGGTTTAAGCTATAGGGTTAAGGGTTGAGGGTTTAAGTGTTAAGGGTTTAATGGATTAGGATTTAAGGGTTGAGGGTTTAGGGATGGGGATTATGGTTTAAGGTTGAGGGTTGAGAATTTAAGGGTTGAGGGTTTAAGGGTTGAGGGATTAAAGGTTGATGGTTTAAGGGATTAAGGTTTAAGGGTTGAGGGTTTAAGGGATAGGGTTTAGGGTTAATGTATAGGCTTGAGCATATAGGGAAATATGGTGAAACTTCATATCATAGGTAAAATGAGACATATGTAGCACTTACAAGATGTCATAATTTATCTAAGAAAGGTCTCAGATGTAATTCAACCCAACCCCCTATTGACACATGATGATAGTTGAAAAACATTTACAAAATCAACTTTTTCAAAACATGAGCACACTTTGAAAAAGTTGAAATTCGGCCACTTATAAAGAAATCCATAACATGAGCACATTTTTTCTTGCTCTAAAAATAGTAAAAAAAGGAATGAAACCCATGATCCAAGCCCACATGCTTTATTATTCTCATGGTCTTGGGTGTGATCCGACAAAAAAATCTTTTTCATGTTTTTAGGGAAAGCACTTGCAAATTTTACACACTCCACCACCTTTGCACCACTTTTTTTGGTTTTCCAACTTAGGAAGGAGGAAATAATAGAGATTTACATGAAATTTGATTATATGAACTAAAATTTTCATATTTGTAGTGTTGTAATGTTAATTATGATTTTATTGTTATAATTTCACATACATTGGAACTCTTCAATAGTTTTTAGTAATTCTATTAGAGATATAGAATTGAACGTTGAAAAGGAAGCAAGTTCGTGAAAAGATCAAATTCTTGAGGATTTGGATGCAAGAAGAAGAAAAAGATACACAATTGGGTAGTTTCTCAAATTGAATCTTTTATTTTAAGGTATGTCAAGTGTAGAGTCTAAGTTAATGTTTTATAAACTTGGTGAAAGTCACTCAATTTAGAGGATTAACAAACTGAATAGTCCACATGACACTGCTTAAGACTACATTAGATTATTGACCAAGGAGCATAAGCTTGTGATGGTGCAACAATATATATTCTTTCATGGACTCAAATTACTCAAACTAACCTACTTTTAAAGTTATTCTAGTTGCTAGAAACTCATAAAAACTGTAAAACAACGAAAGTAAAACTGAACCTTAGTTGCTACGGGCACCTACAACAATGACTGTAACTGAACTATTTCTAATGGAAGTAAACTGAAAAACTGTTTAAGCTTACTGCAATGTCTAAACTATTCTCCAAAGTATTAATAATATTAAACTAACAATTATTCCATGCATGTTCCTAGGCATTCACTCATAATAAACAAAAAAGAGAATCTATAATTCATAAGTAATAGTAAACTAATATTAACTACCAATAGAAATAAATAATTGAAAGATGAAGTGGAGAACAATACCTTGAGTGGCCTGCTCAAGTAACTATTCCCACTTAATTGAGCACAATCTAACTAGTAGATCTCACACATCTCATGAACTGAACTTCATTTATTGCATAAAATAAAGTATTAAAAAATATCTCACAAACTGGATTTAACCATTTTGTAGATTCATGTTTCAACTAGAAAATAACAGATGACACAAACTTTGTAAGAACCAACTAACTAAACCACAAAATTGACCATCAGCTATATACAAGCTAAGAGAGTCTTTATTGAAAGTAATAACTAAAATTGAAATCATTAATTCCACTTCCAGATATCTAGAACGTGGTTTTAAGATCTAGACTTATTCAATCTATAACTGAAAGAGAATCCTAAAAAGAACAAAACTTTGGCAAAAAAATTTCATTAAGTTATGCATCTATTTGTCAAAGTTCTAGATCAAAGAAGACCTTTTCTTCAGCGTTTATTAACTGTCATAACAACACATGCTCTATCTTCGTGAATTCCTTTAACCAATAACCACCATGTTCAACTATTTTTGTAGCATCCCTTGTTCTGGTATTCAGTGCTCCTTTTGCTATGGGTTCATCCCACAATAGTTGTGCATCATGGTTCCTCTTTTTGCTGCAAACAGGTTAGTTCCACATAATATGTACATAAAGATAACCATTAAATTAAAACATAACTTTCCATCAACATTTCCATGCACATATTCATATAAACCACTCAATGTTAATATATTAAACTATAATTACATCATCATGCTTTTAGGTCTTAGGCCCGTATAATAGATATAAAAAGGATAATATAATATGGACTTATAGTTAGGAAGTATGTTCAAAAGTATCTTAAAGTCTGATAAAACCAACAAAAAATAAAATATTATTTGGACCTATCATCAAGTATTTATGCATGTTTCTTTATCACTTCCTATCATACATGCTTAATATAATTCTTTTATTTTGTTATCATATTTATTTTAGGATTATATTTTGTTAAGTATTCAAAATTATGAGTGCTCAACCTTTTACCCTAAGAGTTATCAATCACTATGTGTTTTTGTTTGTAAAATATCTTACCAAATTTTGAACATAATTGGGATTTCTAGTTAAATGCTTTGGTAATTTTAATCTTCTCTTCCAATATTTCAAAATTTTCATTTAGTCTCTTAGTGCTTGTGTTATTTAATACTTCCACTCTACCTTTAGCGTCATCGCTAGTTTTTTCTTGCACTTCCCTTTTAATGCCTTTGTATATCGGAATTTTTAATTTCTCATTTCATGCATTTGTATCTCAATTATTTTTCCCTATGTTTCAACAATTGCATTTTTTTATAAAAAATATATCAACAAATCCCTGAGGCCAAAAAAATATACCTTGTGGACCAAAACCTTGATAATGGTAACCATAGATAGACCTAGTACAATTTTTAAACCACTCCTAACATCTTTCATCTAAAACATAGTCAACCTTACAATAATCATAAACCCATCCAAGCCATCATGTCATCCATCTCACTTAGATTTTTCCATACCCCATTATCTAATTTGGAATTATATTAAACCTTCATCAACCTGCATAGAAATAACCACATTTCTTTCACCTTCAAATTAGAACAATAAATAACATCCTTACTATGGCATCCACATTTTTACCACTCAACTTAAACCTCCATTTTCAATGATAGTAAGAAAAAATCCAAACCATCATTCAAAAAAATCAAATTTGTCAATGTTTCAAATCTAAATCCTTTAATGTTTATCTAGTAGCTTACATATTTCTTAAGTCTACCCTTGCATTCCACTTACAAGGTCCCAAACTAGGATACTAATGGACTTAAATACTTTCACAATAGTAATTCCCTTCAAAATATTAACTTCCACCAATACTTTCAAATACTTAAAGTGGAGCTAAACTTCCATAAATTTTTGACATTTCACAACTCAAAAAATAAGACATTGATCCACAAAATCCATAACTTCTACCAATCCCATAGACAACCTATTGGAAAAAAAACCCTTTCAATCATCACACTACCCCAATTATATATAAACATTAAGACTTCAACAATCACATCCCTACCACAAGATATTAAATCTAACTCATCCACATAACTTAGTCACACTAACCAATAGAATAATTAACTCTACACACATCCTTCCACACCTCAACTACCTTTAAATCAATCAAAAAAATTCATTCAACTACTTCAAACATCCATCCGACCCCTCCCCCCCCATATCTCTTTGATCATTCTATTGCAATGGAACCTTTTCCTTGTACTTTTTTTCTTGTAGAATTCCTTAATTGAAATCCACACCTCTTATGTTGTTTTGATCTCTGGGGAAGATGGGTTAACCCTATTTATGAAATACTTGTGGGTTTGATGTGAAATCATCAACTCATCTATTGTCATCTTTAAGATGTCTTTAACGTATTCTATTGCAATGACTATTGGGTCAAATATTGTAGGAAAAATCCTAAGGATATTCTCAACAATCATCTTCTCTTCTATAGTTTGATCAACAATCCTTAACTAATAGTTTCATATTCCTTGTTGCCACTCATCATGCCCTTTACTTCCCTCTTCATGTACAAACTTGAGAATCAATAAAAATTTCCTTAGATTCATATGCATTGCTGTCCCTTTTGGATTGTCATATATTATGACTATCATAATTTTAAAAAAAAAATCAGATTTGTGTAAGATATTTCTTTTAGTTGATTAGTACTATGGTGGAACTAATCTTTATCTATTTTTTATGCTACAAGTATAATTCTTTGTCATGCTGAGGAAATGATCAAAGATTCCTCTAACATAGGAGGAGCAAGC
>VDFB02147148.1:0-23527 GCA_007258455.2 Sequoia sempervirens | reverse complement strand
ACATTTTTAACAACCTTCAATGAACTGCTTAGGATGTATTCTCTGTGGTCAATAATTTTGATCACTCAACCTATTAATAAGATCCTCAACTTCTTTTCTATTGTTTTCAATTTCACTCCTCAAATTTTCTTGAGTGCTAGGAGGGTATTGAGAGAATGGTGGGGGAGGTTGATTTTGTTGTTGAGGTTGATTTTGTTGAGGTTGATTTTGTTGAGGCTGATATGGTTGAGGATTTTCCTCCTCTTATTGAGAATTTCCTACAAATTAAAAAAAATCATTCATTTCTAAACTAAAACAAACAAAATCAATTTAAAACAAAAAAAATCATAACAAATACCAAACAAAACTTACCTCTTGCATCTCTTTGTTGCCATGGTGCCATATTTGTGAAGAAAATCCAACTAAGGTTGATGAAATGTGAATAAATCACCTCTCCAACAATGCGAGCGCATAAAGCAAGGTTTTTGGCCGGAGGCGGAGATGAAAAATAGTAAAAAGAAAATGACAAATGATATTTGGATTCACTTTTTTTTTTCTTTTAAAAAGACATAACGTGTTCGCATTATAACGCGTTCTTGTTATAACACGTTCTCGTTATAACACGTTCGCGTTATGGCACTTTTTTTCTTGTTTGGCCACAAAAGTGCGACCATCTTGGTGCACTTACCCTATTATTCTTATACTTTTAACAACGTATAATCTTGTGGACTAACATCCACCATGGTTTTTCCCCTAATAAGGTTTCCACATAAAAATTCTTGGTGTCCTTTGTGTTTCTGATGTGTTGATTGCCTATGGTTTATTGTTCATGCATCAGATCTGAAATTGAGTTAAGTTTGAGTTAAGATTGAAAAGTTTAAATAATCTATGACAATTGATTCACCCCCCCTCTCAGTTGTCTATCCTTGTTTACCAACAAATTTTGGGTAGAAAATAAAGGAATTGGCCATGGCAAGGCAGGATTGGCCATGTAATCTGATTTGGAGAAAGAGTTGCCTCCCAAAGTAAGGGTTTTTGCGTGGATGGAAATTCAAAAGTGGATCCTCACAAAGGATAGGTTGGAAACATTCAGAGTTCAAGGCCCTAGAATATGTGTGATGTGCAAAAGAAACAATGAAACGATGAACCATTTACTCCTGACATACCCATATGCAATCTTCTGTTGGAACTTTGTTAGGGGAAAATTAAACTTGTAATATCCCTTGCCACCTGATATTGAGGCCTGGTTCAAAATGTGGCATCCCAATATAGTAAAACAATATTTGGTGGTATATGGAAAGTCACCACATCCATGGTCATATGGGAGATTTGGAAAGAAAGGAACAAAAGAATCTTCCAAGGCAAGGAAATGGAAGTGGAAAGACTATGTGCCAAGTTGGAGGAGGCAATCATAGAACTCATCAATGAAGATGCTCATAACAAGGTGACCAAATTGAGAATTTTTCTCTAGTTGGGATGAAAATATTTAGTGGCCTAAAACCCTCTTTACTCAGTGGAAGTAGTGGGTCTAATATGCAAAAATAAAAAAGAAAACAAGATGGATGGCACTAGAGGAAGGCTAGATAAAAAATAATTTTGATGGAGCTTCTCGTGGGAATCCAGGGTTAGGGGAGCTAGATGTATAGCTCGGTATGAGTAGGGCAAGATACTAGTAGATAGATCCGTCTCTTTGTGAATGTGCACTAATAACAAATAAAAATTTAGAGTAGCACTAATTGGGTTACAACTAGGTCTAGAACTAGGTGTGAAATGCATCCATCTGGAGGGAGTTTCTCTCATCACAATTAATATGATTCACAAGAATTATCCACCAAAATGGAAACTAAATCACCTGCTTCATCCCATCAAATAAATGATAGGAAAATTTGAAGCCTTCTAGGTGAGCCATGTATACCACGAAGGGAAGAGCAAGGCAAATGAGTTGGAAAGATTGGCGGTAGAAGGTCCACACAATCAAAGTGTGGGATAGACTAGAATATTCTTGGATGACGAAAAAATTTGATGCAAGTAGGAGGAATGACATAGCCAATGATCTGGACAAACCAGTGGAAAAAAGGGCACATACCATAATAATGACAAGATCTGGGTTGGGAAGGACAGATGATATAGCAGTCATAAATAGTAGGAAAGGTGTAGGGAAAAAAAAAAAATTCCAAGGCAGTAGAAATTATGAGAAATGCATGATCATAAGATGTAAATCAAATTTGGATCCTATAGCAAGCCTACACATGTGACTACACGATTCAAACGCCATGGCCACCAAGATCAACATTATGACAAAGTAAGCTCATTTCTCTTTAAAAAGCTAAAGGTGGTAGTTGTATAAGGAACGACAAGTTTGAGTTAGTGATCTATGAGTGAAGATGGATACCCCACTATTTTTTAACACAATGAAGCAGCAATAATCCTTTCATGGTGAGATTACAGACAAAATGCTGAAAGGGATTTTGGTCTCCTCCCACCTAGTGGTTCTTTGGGTGACCAAGAAGATTCTATGGAGGGAATTTTTGCTAGCATATCAAAGATTCAAGGCAAATGCATACATTTCAGCCATGTTTTTGGCAATGTTGTTGTACATGGGTGTGTCTAAGGTAAGGAGAAAAAATTTATGCTGGATGGTTTTTATTCATGCGATGCTTGGGGAGATTAATGAAGCCCTAGATAATGTCGATGGTAATTTTATGATTCCAATGCCACAAAACTATTACATGTCATGCTAGAATAGAGAAGAGGTGAAGAAATTCCATGTGGTAAGGTCGCTCGAAACGTCGCTAGCAAAGTTGTGGGATGAAAAAGAAGAAGCATTTTGTTTCTACTCAGGGTGGCAAAGATGTTGAAACCCCCACCCCAAGGATGGGTATAGAAACATTTGGAGGAGGAAGGGTTGGTTGGAAAAGTGGTAGTGGGTGATGACGAAGACTGGGAGCTTGGTACAAGCGAGGAATGGGTGGAAAATGATAGTAGAGACTCAAAAGAAAAAGGAAAACAACCCTACGCACCTAGCGTGTGCACGCAGACTGCCCAGTGATAGTGGACTACCTAGCGTATAAGAAGAAGGAGGAATCTAATGATGATGAAGACTAAGTGAGGATGGGTTCTGTAAAGCTTTTATGTGTTTATTTTCCATAAGTCTGTAATTTATGTTGAAAAGAAAATAGGATAAGATTCAGTCTCGAGTCTAGCTATAGGCCATGTGGTTTCCTGGACATACTGTAAACTATGTAATCTTTTTTGCAAAGCAATACAGGGTACTACCCCTTAGTAGTGATTCACCTAGCAAAAAAAAAATGAAGTATACTATGGTACTTGAGGACATAATGGTTTTCACATTCCTTGATGTATATTTTTATAAATAATATATATAAAAATATGATTGACTAATATTTCTTCTATTAATATGATTTCTACTAGATATTATAATTATCTTTATATGTATCATAAATAAACATTATTCTTTGATTTTCTTCACCAAATTACACCATATTTTATTCAAATTCATTGATCAATCAAATTAGAGTTCCTTGAATTCCTATTTGGCTAGTAGGCTAATCTCTCAAATAAAATTAAGAAGAAATCTAACTTCAAGGAGGGATTGCATGATTTAATTTCATCTCTAAAATTATTTCTATATATATACCTTAGTAATTTATAAATATAGCCATTAACATTGTTTTCTAATATCATTCTTTCAAAGGTAAACATGTTAAAGTTTACCTAGAATTTGAAAGGAATCTAACAACCAAATAACTCATCCATCCTATGTTGTGATCTGCTAGTGAGATTAGTGAAATCTTCTAAACTAATTCATCATATTTATCCTTGTGTTTATATATTTTTCTTGATTATCATTTTACAAGGGTTTGAGGAGTCAACAACTCCTTCCTCAATACCCATCTATGATCCTTTACACAATGAGGGTAATCTACTACCCCTTTCCTTCAAATATTTTTTAATATATTTAACAAATTAAATGGAATGGTTCATAAAGAAGTGAATAAGGCATAATAACATTTACTTAAAATATATTGCTTTACCGGACAATAATCTAGTTGAAAAAATCAAGTATCATAAGAAACCATTTATCAATATCAAATAAAATAAAAATTATTACTAAATAGTTCAATAAAATAATGATTATTTCAAATAAGAACATATGAAAAAATGGAAATATGTATAGGAGAGATAGATTATTTCTACAATACTAAAAAAAATTAATTGAACTAGTATATAACCTCGAAAAAAAATTAGAATAATAAATAGTGTTCTTGTTAAGAAAATAAAGAGCTTCATATATTATACTAGCCCCTATAATTTTCTTAAGTTGACACAATTAAACTTAAAAGGAAAAACTTGTGAATGTGAAAAAAAAATGTTATATTTCTTTTTTTCGTACTCCTATGTTTCAAACTTACAATTTATGTCTAATTCTACCTCTAAAGTCACTTTATTATGTTATGTTAATCAATCTTATTATTTTAAAAATTTCACCTTTAATGAATAAACTATATATACAATAATACCGATTTATTGAATAAAAGGTGAAGTGTCTAGTAATTAATCATCTATATTTGGTAGGTTTTAGCACTACAAATTTTGGAATGAAAGGATATGGAAGGTCAAGTTAGTTGCATAGGAGATAAGCTCAATAAATAATTTAGAAGGTTGTTGGACATTATATTAGGATATATTGAGTTATATAGGAGATAAATTCAATAAAAATATAAAATTTTGACAGGCATTGTTTAGTAATTACTTTTGGATTCTTGTAATAAAATATTGTATATTGTATATTTTTATCTTATATGTTTCCTTATAGTTTATTTCTTCTATTATTAGCATATTTTAATGCATATGGTTTTGAGTATCTAGTCTATATAAGTTCATTCCTTTTGTTTCTTTTGAATTAAATATATACCATCAAGTAATTTATAACCAAAAAATAAAAAAATTGTTAACTCCTAGATTGCATTAAATTAAATGGTAAGAGAAGTAAAAAAAAAAAAAGCTATATAAAATAGAAGTGCTAAATTAAAATATTGGATACAAAAATAGATATAATAGAAAGAAGGGAACTTAGCACTAGAGGATGAGATCATTATCTATAATACTATCATGATTAAAAGACATTTATGTGATGCACTATATAGTATTTTCAAGTGTTGTCATCCAAGTCTTGCTTTGTCATCTAAAATGGTTACAAATATTAATTGTCTCCTCAATTTTTAAGATCAACTATACAACAAGAAATAAGGGAAAAAGAGATAGAAAAATAGAGGTTATGATGAAAAGTAATCTATTATACATATTTTGAAATAAAAAATAAAATGATAAGGGGAGGGGGAGCCACTGTGTAAGTTGATCCTTGAAAAATTATGTCTAGGAAAAGAAAAATGGTGGAATTGTATGAAATATTGCCAATAATGGTCAAACCCCTAGTTTGGTCTTTCAACTGCCTAATAAAAAATATATAAGAGATATTGTATGTCATTATCCAATGTGCATCTAGGAAGAAGAATAATGACAATAACATAAATCTATGCATGTTGTTCACGCTTTTATGGGGAAGAATACCCTACTGTGTATATTGAATTAAGGGTTGTGATTATCACCAATATATTTTCCTAATTTAGAAATATAGAAGGAAATGTGATAGAGAGATACATATAATATTATTCACAAAAGAATAAAAACTTATTAAACAATATTACCAACATAGTGTGGAGGATAAAAGTGAGCTCAATGAGCGAGCAACATAAATCTAGTAGCATGCAACTTCAACAATGAAGGTCTCATCAATAGAGTGCATCCAAGAGAACCAAGTGTAGGATTTTCATGTGTTAGAAAATTAAGATTTAAAATATTTCTTTATCAAAATATTTATGGGGAAGCTAAAGGGTTAAATTTAGATGCTAAAGTCATTTTTTAAATATAAGAGTATGCTGAACACCCAGAATACTAAGAGCAGGGGTGAATCAATATTCTCTTAAACCATTAAAACATTAAAAAACCAATCACTAATACATATTCAAATACAATAAGGAAAGAAAGCATGAAACATCCAAAATATTACTTAGCACATGAACACCAAGATTTTTACATCGAAAGCCCAAAATAGGAAAAACCACAGTGAGGGTTAACTCACAATATATTATAACTAGTTATAGTATATTATAGAAATGCTCACTACAGATGGACTCGTGCTGTCAAAGTGGACTCACTATACACAGAGAAAAAGATAGAATAAAGGTCTCTCATAGCCTATTTCAATTGAACTATTACAACTGTATCTACAATATACGGGAATATAGTTTTAGTGAAGCACAATAACAATCTTCACACTAATTTTGATTCAACTCTAGGTAATGCTCTTCCTTCACACAACTTAGATCCTCTACAACAAAATTCATGCTTCTCTTCTCAAATTTGCATCACACAACATACATGTCGCATCTATATTTTTAAAATACCAAAAACAATGCAACAAATATATTAGCATCAAGTGTAACATCAATTAGGTCAGCCTAATTAGATGTAATAACCAAATATAACTTGTTGGCTCAAAACTTATCATCCATAACACACACCATAATTCAAATCTCAATATACCTTAAGATAGGTCAGTATGGACCTATAATAGATCCCATATAAGATAAAAATACTTATTCATCCTTTGCATATCTTCAAACATATTAGGTCATCTTAACATAAGACCTAAATATAAAAATCTTCATTTTTGTATCCACATCTTAATATGCGCACCTCAAAACTCAATACTATCTGGAATTCACACTAAACTAACATCTGAAAACTTATCTTCAACACTGCAAGACCAAAAACTCATTCATAGAGAAGTGCAGAATCTCCCACACAAACACATTGTACAGAAAAATCACTGTGACATGCCAAGTCAAACTCTGTTATTCATATCTCTCAATCTACTTCACTAAACAAGATGAAATATTGGATTTAGTTATATTTAACATTCACCAATTTAATGCTAGAATCACAAAGCGATATTTGCATTTGCAGAGTGGTGTAGACCCAAAAACCAACACATTGTAGTTCATTGAACTGGCAAATTTGATACTTAGTCAAATTTCTCCACAACTGAACTTTTTAGACCAAATCAACTTGCCAAAATGTCTTCCTAAACACTTCAAAAACTTGTAATATTTTTTGAAGGTGGTCTGCAACAATGTTGACATCAATGACAACACAAAATTCTATTATATACAATCCAAACTCATGTTTCCAAGCAGCATCATCAATGACAAACTTTCTCAAACTTCCAATAGAGTATTATAGTAGGAAACATTATGTACCTAAACAAAAAACCAATCTTTAAATTCTAAGACACTAGGACATTCATCACACTAATATCTTAAAGGAATTACTCAAAATTTAGCAGATAGTCCTTTTTTTGCAAGAAGAACCATAATCAATTTTTTTTTGGCAAGGGAAACGTTAAGGATGAAGCTTAAATGATCTCTAAAATATGCTAGGGTAATGGATAGTAAAGTAAAATCCCAAAACATAATATGAAATTGCAATGGTATGCAATTTTCTAGATGTTGCAACATTTATAATCCATAATTTATTTTAACATGTTTTAACTAGTATAAATATAAATAGTGTTATTGATGAATGAAAGCAGAAGGAGCGAAATACATTCAAGAGTATATGTGTTGCACTAAGAAAACTAATTCCAGTAACATTCGTAATTTATAACATTATAAAATTTACTTTCAATATTGTTGGTTATAAATTATTTTCAAATTCAATAAGAATAAATACTTGAATAACTAATTTGTATTAATATATATGTAAAACTTGTTTACAACTTTACAGCCTTCATTTTAATCAATAAGCTACAAATTGATTACAACTTTACAACCCTCATTTTAATCTATAAGCTACAATTTGTTTACAATTTTACAGCCTTCCATTTTAATCTACAATCATCATACACATTATTTAACACTAATAATATAGTCCATGCTAATAGATACTACTATTATTTTGGCGATTCTGGTCCCTTTTCAAAAATCTCCTTGTAAGAAAGAGAACCTAGTATTTGTTAAAAGATGGGTTTTTGACAAAAAGATGGGACTGAAAGTATGGGGTCACAAACTTGCTACATAGCTCAATGTTTTGTCTTCCTTCTTTAAGAACAGTTTCTTGTACGTTTACCCACCAAGACATTATATCCATGATCTCCAATACTAAAAATATGGAAACAAACAATCAAACAGAGAGACAAAATGAGCCCCAAGAAAGATCCAAAAAGATAACGTAGTAGTAGGATGGGACCCTACACTAAAGATCGCTGTATATCTAGGTGGTCCATGAATGGAACTATCACAGTGTAAGCAATCAGTTAGACTGGAGAAATAGAAACGAAATTGGTTCCTCATGCATAGGAGATATGCAATCAATGGCGATGGCATATCGAGGGAGAAGATCGGGCCTGCAGTGACCACCATGTACCTTTTCGGCCGACACAAGTGATGATTTCCATAGTCTTCTCTTCCAGCTGTAACGTCCTCATCCATCAATCTCCTGAACTCAAGAGAATTTTAAACTACAAAATGTCCTTTTTAAACTCTTTAGCCCACCTTCATATGATAGCTCTAAGTCATTGGAAAGTGCCTCACGGACCGAATTAAGACCAGTTGTTTCAATGAAAATGCCTCATACTGGTCACCGGCCATTCAATTGTTTTTGAAATTTGCTTGCTCAATCAAAGTACATGTCAATCAATGGCCTGCCCTACATTGTCTCCACTATCTGTACAGCAGAGATGGGATTTGAGCTTCGGCGGTCGATCCATCATTCGACCCGTGGAAGTGAATTTCGCTGATGGCGGACCAACTCAAGTGACTATCAATTTCTGATTGTGAACTTTACTTTTCTATTGAAATTATGTGGCTAACAGTATATATGCAGATGTTTACGCTATGTTTTTTTAGAGTACAGTTTGCCCATATAGTTTTTTTTATGATGTATACACTATTGTAAACCTAGTGATTTAACGTCGTCCAGTGGATTTTTCAATGTTCTCCACGTATTTAACTTTCCTTTTCTAACATGATGTTATGTAATTTTCATTGTCCAGCTTGAGATAATATGTAATGGGTAATCATAACAATTGGAAGTTTTAGTTGAACAATCAGTTTCCCATGAGAATATTTTGGTGGTGATTAGTAGTTTATTTCAGACATTTCTGTTCATAATGTATGTACAATAATTAAATATATAGATTTTGTTGAAATCTTTGGTTGTGTATGGAGTTATTTAACATTATGTGTAGTTATCGTTATGTCAAACATAAATATATAAAAAAAAACTGTCTGAAAACTACATTCTATCAATTAAAATATTTCACCGCCCTCAACCTACTACTAAATTAAATACACAAATCAAAATCAGTCTTAATTTTTAAGATATACATATATTTTTAAAAGAATAACATATATTGTATAAACAAAATAATTAGTTTAATTAGTACAAATATCTTAAATATATCTATCATTTTTTTATAGGCAAGTTGTTATCTTGGGGACAACTCCTATAAATTATAAAGGAGAAAAATATAAGTCCTTACAAAGAGGTGAAACATTAAATATTATAATTTATTCATCTAATTCATATATGCCTCTATTGTTGTTATGCACCATAAACAAAAATCTTTCAATCAACTCTTGAACTCTCTGTTTAGGGGGAACAATATGGTAGATCAAAATGAATTAACAAAGTGATGAACCACTAATTTTTGTAAGACCCTAAACACTACAATTATGTGTATGATAAGATGCAAATAACAATCAGAAATGATACCTAACTGTTATAGCAACTACGAGGGAAGTTTTTAGAGCATAAAAAGTTGTGTACCTTGTCAAAAATTTGTTGTTTTTAGGCTACAAAGTACCCATTCACCTTCAATGGCGAATGGGTCCTTGTTAGGGTTTTTGAAACTGAGGTTAGGGTCTTGTTCCCTAATGTCTGCTCTCTCAAAATCTCGGCTATCAGCTTCTAAAAGTCTGTAGGTAATTTTGTAGTTTCAAATATTTGATTTTGTACTTTAGATGACAACTTTTACAACTTTGACCATTTTGCTCCAAACTTGCTCCACTTGATCTTCAACCTATAAATCTGCAAACACACACTCAAGGGAAGAAAAACTTGTTGTTTGTTAGTGAATGGGGGTTTAGCTCAGTCAAACCCCTCGTAGGTAATTAAAACAAATGATGAAATAAAGGAATTGAAGCATGAAACATGAAATAATTTAATTGATATCACCTTGGATGATGTCTTGTGAAACAAATCTGCAATCTAACATGTAGTGGCCATGAAGAATGTAGATCTTGGATCCCTGAATATGATGTGAACAATGCTTGCAAGTACATCTTCAATGTCACATCCACTTCTTTAGCTCAACAACATGCATGAATGCATCAAACCCTTTCCATGATTAAATGATCATGAATTGTGCAAAAGACTCTTGAAATCTATCTTGAAATGCCTTGAAATTGCTCTTGAAATTTTGTATCTCTCTTGAAGTTGCTAGGATGTCTCATAAAAGTGCTAGGAGAAACAATGTGAATTAAACCCTTATTTATACTAAATTAGGAGATTAACCTTGAAATTCAAACAATTAAGGTTGACACTAGATTTGGAAGTAAACTTTATTAAATTCTCGCCAGAATAAAATTTGAAAAGGGGGTCCTCATTAAGGGAGGACCCATTTTCCACCTAGGGAAAATGGGTCCTGGCTCAGTTTTCTAGGACCTAACCCCAAGGGATGGAAAATACATTAAAAACCCATTTCAGATCAACTTAGAAAGGGGGGTCCTATTAAGGGAGGACCCATTTGCCACCTAGGGTGAATGGGTCTTGGCACCATTTTCAAGGACCTAATTTTTTCCCAATTAAATGTTTAATTATTTAAATAATGGGTGTCAGGATAAATCTTCAAAAGGTGTCATAAATAAGGTTTGAATTTGAATTAAAGGGGTTAATTAACTCCAATTAACCAAAATTAATTAATACCACCCTAGATAAATGAGAAAGTGCTTTACAACACTTTACAACACCTAAATAAGGTACAAATTTAAATACATTTTATTAAGAAGGGGCCCATTAAGCTTAATTAAGTAAATAAATCCTAGAAAAGTGTGAAAGTGTGTTACAACACTTCACAACACCTTTGCAAAGGACCAATTAAGGCATATTTCAACCAAATAAAGGGCCTAGAATGATGTAAATGTGTACAACACATTACAACACTACTCCAAGACACCATTAATTCAGTTTTAATGTTAATTATCAAACCAAGTAAGGGAAAAGGGCCACTTTTTTTGTTACTACATTCTACCCCCACTTTAGTGAGAGGATGAGCCCATGTCAAACTAACACTAAAGTAGACATCCAAGAAAATTAAGTATGCAGCAATAACAAAGATACATATACCTTGTAAAAGGTCAAGAAAAAGAAAAACAAAGGATCATGCACAACTGTTCCAACGTGATGTGGAATGGGGTTTGTCCATAACATACATTGCTCACTCTAGGGTAGTGGAACCTCAATTTTTCCACTAGGTGAGTTGTCCCAATGAAGTGGAAAATGAGAGAATTATATTAGCCTCCCATACCATAATGAAGTTAACCTCCTGACAACTTCGATAAGGAACCATAATGTAATTCTTTTGTAAATTCTTTTGTTATGTAAAATTTTGTTAAAGGGGATTTTGCTTTGTTCATGTAAAGGTATTCTTCTTAGGGAGCATTGTGCCTAATGTCTCCAAGAGAGGAAAAGTCAAAAGTGTCAGATCGTCATCCATAGGATGCCTTTTTTGCATCATGCCAGGACAGTAGATCATACACTCTTGGATGGCATCAAACCCAATGACACCAGCAAGAAGAGGACACATCACAAGAAAACAAAAAAATCACACCATTAAATTTTTCCAAAAGATGTCATCGATGTATACCCCCACTTTAAAGTGGTTGCTACACCATCACTATTAACAATTTCTTTAAAGTAGCCAATATTTTTCCCAAGACATGAGAGCTTTCCTTGAAAAAATTCATGCCAAGTCATATGTTTCCAAAATAAGCTACATCATGAAATAGGAAGGGTTTCCCCCACAAATACATAAGGGATCTATGGATTTGGGGTCAGTAAGTCTTTGCTACAATGTTGTTATAGAGCATGGAACTATCATCATTCCCCAAATACTCATAGAACTAGAAGAATAACACAAAGAGATCAAAAATAAAGAAGAAGCCTTTTGGGTCAACATGGAAGAGACCTAAATGTCTCGATGCCTTATGTATCCCCAAAAGGAAAACACAAGACAAATAAAAAAGATAAAGAAAATATTTTGGGTCAACATGGAAGAGACCTAAATGTCTCGATGCCTTGCATCATCCTCAAAAGGAAAACACAAGAAAAATGAAAAAGATAAAGAAAAATTTTTGGGTCAACATGGAAGAGACCTAATGTCTCAACACCTTGCATCATCCCCAAAAGGAAAACACAAGACAAATTAAAAAGATAAAGAAAATTTTTTGGGTCAACATGGAAGAGACCTAAATGTCTTGATGCCTTGTGTCATCCCCAAAAGGAAAACACAAGATGAAAGAAAAATGATAAAATGTTTATGACATATAGAAGAATGAAGATGCATATAGAAGAATGCACAAAGAGAGAAGGATACATCAAATGAAATGCCATGGGGGATCACATTACACACATGCAATCACATAAAGAAACATGAAAAAGAAAGGACTAGTAAGGCATAGGCGAGTCAACCTAAAGCAGGTCATCTACCTCCCAATCTCGGTCGGTATAAACGGAAGGTGGGAAACTAGCCAAAGGGACAAAAACAAATGCATTATGAATACAAGGCTACCAGATCATTTCCCCCACTTTGTGCAAGACAAGAATGAGTCAAGATAGGTGATGAAAATGAGCTCCTTGCATTAAAGAAAATAATTTGCAATAAGTGTAGAAACATGTAATAGTGAGAATTTTTTAAGACTCTACAACTATTACATGGCGAGTAGAAGGGCATGCTACTCAATCACTGGATACAATCATTTCCATCAAAGTGAAAATTTCTCAAGACCAATTTGAATGCTTGACACTCATCAATACTATGTCCAAGAGTTTTTTGGTATCGATAATGTGGAACATTTGTACCTTTAGGATATAGTCTTATATTTTATTTCATAGGTGGTAATGTTATGCACTCTTGGTTTAGAAGTAGTTGTAGTTTTCTTTCACTTTCTAGTGGTGGACAAGGGAACTTTAGTTTCTTTAACTTGTAAGGCCTCTTTTGCATCCTAGATCACCAACTTCTCTAGATGGAATTAGGGAAGGAGGTCTTGAGATGATCTTGTCTTCTTTATCATTGTCCTTAGGAGGCATGGGTTTCTCTTTAGGAAGGAGGATACTTATGTCAAGAGGAGGATCTAAGAAAATCCTACCATCATTACGAAGAATTGGTTGTTCTTTAATGATTAGAGCACTTATGTAGGGAGGGGGATCTTGATATCCTAAACTTTGGTATTCTCAGTGGGTATTTGCTCTAGGAGTTGATGAATTTCATGTTCACTTTTTTTATCACATCCTTGTTTACTCAAGATTGTAAATCCTTTGCCATATGTCTCTTCAAGGTTAATTAATGTGTTGGTTATTTTGTTGACATAGCATGGTTGAATGTTTGCTTGTTTAGAGAAGCTAGGTTCACCTATGGTAGGGAACTTAGACCTATTCAACTTGTGACTCAATTTCAAGATGTAAAAGACCAAAGATCTCAAGTTATGTCAGTTGTTTAATTCAAGGATAAAAGAATGCATTAGGCTCAATGTTGTTAAGTAAATTTATTATGAATTCATTCATGTTGGCATTATCTTCTCCAATGATGTCAACGTCATGAGGAGGACATGCATTAGGAGTTGTGTGAGCATGAGTAAGTTCAATTTCATTAGGGTCATTTCCAAAAACATAACTTGAAACAACAACCAAAGAGAACAAGGATGTCCATACATTGCCTAAACAATTCTCCATTTTTAAAATTCTAGATCTAAACATAGGAACTTACTGATTACACAATGCAATGAGCTGAAAATGAAATGTTTGAATGCAATTTTAAATTTTAACAATGCACTGAAATGAAGCAATTTAAGCTATTTATGTAATGAATTTGATGAAATAGAAAATCAAGGAACTAAAACAGGAAAGTAATAACACCAAACATAAGCTAGCAACTGGGATTTTAATGTCCTAATTTTAAATTTAGAGTAGTAGCTAATAGGGACTCATTCACCAGTAAGGGCGGATGGGTCCTGGTTAGATGTTTTTGAGATGTTTATGTGGATTTTAGAATGAATTTTGATGCTTTTTCAGTTGCCAGAAGGTATAGACATGACCTAATCAAGGACTCATTCACCAATAGGGGCGAATGGGTTCTAGTTAGGTGTTTTTAAACTATTAAATTAAATGATTTGCAAGCTTTCAGTGATGTCTTTCAGTTCCAGGTCTAAGGTAATGAGTTTTAGTTTCAGATTTTCCAGAAATGCATTGTAAATAAGCAATGAAAAGATGAAATGCAAGGTCTAAATTGAAATGCAATTTTGTTTTGATTTTCAAATGCAATTGCATGGGATCTAAATGACATGTAAAATGACTGATTTTCTTTTATATTTTTTCAGATTTAGAGAGATGCAAAACAATGCAATTCTAAACCCTAGATGAGATGCAAGATTTCAATGCAAAACAATTAATCTTAAATGAGATCTTAATTCAATGCTAATGAATACAATATCTAACCTAAGATGCAAAAGATACTTCAAAAATTAGAAAATTGCAATGCTTAATATGTCAGGTTTACCATTGATGTTTAGGTGAAAAATATGGTAGATCAAAAATGAATTAATAAAGTGATGAACCACTCATTTTTCTAAAACCCTAAACACTACAATTATGTGTATGATAAGATGCAAATAACAATTAGAAATGATACCTAACTATTATAGCAACTATGAGGGAATTTCTTAGAGCATAAAAAGTTATGTACCTTGTCAGAAACTTGTTTATAGGCCACAGAGGACTCATTCACCTTCAGTGGTGAATGGATCTCTGTTAAAGTTTCTAAAACTATGATCAGGTTCATGTTCCCTAATGTCTACACTCTCAAAATCTCAATTATTAGCTTCTGGAAGTTTGTAGATAATTTTGTAGCTTCAAATCTTTGATTTTGCACTTTAGATGACAACTCTTACAACTTTGACAAGTTTGCTCCAAACTTGCTTCACTTGATCTTCAACCTATAAATCTATAATCACACATTCAAGGGAAGAAAAAATTGTTTTTTTTTAATGAATTGGGGTTTTCCTCGGTCAAAGGCCTTGTAGGTAATTAATCCAAATGATGAAATAAAGGAATTCAAGCTGAAACATGAAATAATGCAATTGATATCACCTTGGATGATGTCTTGTGAAACAAATTTTCAATCTAACATGTAGTGGCCATGAAGAATGTACATCTTGGATCCTTGAATATGATGTGAACAATGCTTGCAAGTAGATTTTCAATGCTACGTCCTCTTTAGCTCAACAACATGCATGAATGCATCAAACTCTTTTCATGATGAAATGATCTTGAATTGTTGCAATAGACTCTTGAAATCTATCTTGAAATTCCTTTAAAATGCTCTTGAAATGCTCTATAATTCTCTCTTGAAGTTGCTAGTATATCTCGTAAAAGTGATAGGAGAAACATTATGAATTAACCCCAAAATTCAAACAATTAAGGCTGACACTAGATCTGGAAGTACATTTTATCAAATTCCTATCAGAATAAATTTGAAAAGGGGGTCCTCATTAAGGCAGGACCCATTCGCCACCTAGGGCGAATGGGTCCTAGCACCATTTCCCAAGACTTAATTTTTACCCAGTTAAATGTTTTATTATTTAAATTATGGGTGTTGGGATAGATCTTCGGGAGGTGTCATAAATAAGGTTTGAATTTGAATTAAGGGGGTTAATTAACTCCAATTAACCACAATTAATTAATACCACCCCAGATAAATGTGAAATTTCTTTACAACACCTAAATAAGGTACAAATTTAAATAAATTTTATTAAGAAGGGGCCCATTAAGATTAATTAAGTAAATAAATCCTAGAAAAGTGTGAAAGTGTGTTACAACACTTCACAACAACTTTGCAGAGGACCAATTAAGGCACATTTAAATAAAATAAAGGGCCTATAATGATGTGAATGTGTACAACACATTACAACACTACTCCAAGACACCATTAATTCAATTTTAATGTCAATTATCAAACCAAGGGAAAAAGGCTACTTTTTCCATTACTACACTCTCTCTACTTGTTGCAAAGATACTAAGGGATTCTTTTCTAGAATTCCTTTGAGATCTTAGAACTAAGTTACATTTCAAAAATCTAAATTTTATAAGGTGGAGGCAATCAAGCATTAGGCCATTTGTATGTAGAGATGTTGTGTCAAAGACTCCCCTCAACAACTCCACAATAGCATAATTTTCAAAATTATTGAAAAGGTTTCTCAATGTAATTTGGATAGCCAATTTTCTCACATATTTTAGCTAAAAACATATCAATGATAGAAAATCTCCAAAAACTAAGTGATCATGTTCCTATCCATTCTAGAATTAGGATAGACCTAATAATTACTTTGGTAGCACTCTTTATAGGCACCAAATTGATGTAGAGTACTCCATTGTAACTATTTTAAGTGAACTTCCCCCTTACAATTGCAAGTGCATATGTTGGTGAATAGTCTTCTTTCTATTTTATAGATGACTCTCCTCATCCCCTTCCACAATAGATTTAACCTTCATTGACAATCATGACGATGATTTATATCAGTATGGACCAAAAATATTATGGTTGATTGCACCACACAACATAGGAAATAGTCCTTTATCTTCTATTCTTTCTAACATTTAGTATTGGTCAAGTTAATTTGAAATCATGAATATATTTCCCATCCTCCTTATAATTAGAGAGGATGATATATTCTGCCTAATCAATCATGTGATTAGCAAAGGAATTCACTTCCAAATTTGTTTATTATTGGTGATATAAGTTGTGAGTTCCAAATCCCTATAGTTGGATAGTCTCCCAAGTGTTAGGGGTGTCAAACATGAGAAAAATACCACAAAACCAATATATAGGTTTGACAAATAAGGACCAATTACTTAGGTAGGTAGAAACCCCTTCACATCCATCTCTATTAAACCAATGGGGCTATCCTTAATGTGTTGCAACATATATCACTACAAAGACTAAATATTAATCTTGATACAAACCATACCCATTTCATAGTGTACCCTTATTTCAATTGTCACTCCATGTTTATATGTTGGTTTTTTACAATCAAGGTCAAACATAAATATGTTGGTTTTCCATGTATCTTATCAGAGAAGATAATAAATTACATAAATATTTGAAATATGACTAATGATAGCACGTAATGCTACTATATGCATTCAAACATGATAGTGATAACACACTAGAATACATAAAACTAAAATGATTTATTCATATCAAATTGTTTTGAGTGTGTTAGAATAGTGGGGATATGAGACCATTATTAAATCAGTTTTTTTATCTAGTTGGGAAAAAAAATCTTTGAGTTCATGTCAAATTGTAATTGTAACAATTGTAACCTAAGGTGAAATCTTAATCAAGATGCTACAAAATACTATGCCTTTCAAAATGCATAGACTAGTTGGGATCTACACATACATTCAAAATTAAAATATATTTTTTATAATATTAAATTATTCTACTTAATAGTCCAAGAGCATAATCATACACTTATTTTATTATTCTGATACATTAAAAAGCTATAGTGAGGATTTTGTAGTCATCTAGCAGGTGACCTAATTAGCATGCATCTAAAAATGTACATTACACACATGTAGACACTTGCTCAAGTCCAATTCTACCTCTAATCACTCATTCTACAAATATTACAAATACTTTATTATAAATTTGGATGAACCTAAATCATTATATTATTAAAATTCTATTCCCTAACCTAGAAACTAGGAACCCTATGGTTTTGCAATGTATGTTTTTCTCTCTACTATGTTCCCTTCATTTATTCCTTTATGTAGTATACTCCAAAATTAATATCTCTTTTATTTTTAATACTCCCAAATAGAGGGGTCGGGGGGCTACCTGATTCCTATAGTCTAAAAAAATACCCCCAAATAGAGATGCTAGGTTCACAAAAAATACATGACCCACCATGGATATATTCTAGAGGATGCCCATATTTCGTGTGCATTGTTTTCCTCATGATACCATGTTATGAAATCATGTGGAGTATTCACTTTAATGTCTCATGGAAACATGGTAGAATGTTCTTACTATATCTGCAAATATTATCTACATTAAAGACACCTCTAGATTTAGTTTGATAAGGCATGAAGTCCGTAAAATCTTCTACAAATAACTTAAAAATGACATGTTAGCATCAAGCCATGAAATATTAACCACTATATTAATTAGTTCATCCTATTTTTATTTGTTTCTTCTTTTGTACCTATGATGTTTTGATTAAATTTTATTTTATAAGTGTGAATAGATCAAATTTTATTTTTAGGCATTTTTTATTATTTTCCTTACTATCACTAGAAAAATTCTTACAAATCCACTCCAAAATGATGACAAATGGTTCTTGGGTAGGAAAGGACCTTTTCTAATATTCTTAAATACTTGTTATAGCTTATTAAATTCATTCTAGGTCATCCAAGAGGATAAGTAGGAGTTGAATTGAAAACTAGCTGAAATGTTAGACTTTGGAATTCAAGAGAACTCATACCATAAGTCAGGGCATTAATATTTGGGAGTGACTAAGAATTCATATATAAATGGGATGTATAAAATGAGAAATATAAAATGGGAACCCCAACAATGAAAAAAGCTTTAGGATATCAATATTGAGGTGTTAGGTGAACTGTTTGATTGGTATTGGGTAAGGGTTGGCCAAAAGTATAACATTGAAATAATACATGATGAGGAAAATTTATTTTTGGGATTTTAGGGTGATAGGAAATGATTATTTGAGTTAAAGGGAGGTCACAACTTTGACTCTAAGAAACAAAGAAAAATATTGAAGTGAGAGTTAGAAATTGAGGAAGCATGGAAAAGGGTACTAGGAAAATGGATGGTCCAATCTAACCTAAAAGAATTAGAAATTTTGAAGAAACAAAAGATGGTGTCATCATAGCATCATGATGAAATAAGTATGGATCAATGTGTAACTCCAAAATAGTTGATGTCAACATGTATAAAGGTGATTTCAACATCAGGGAATCAGAGTTGGATGGGAAGGTATGTGTATAGGACTAAATCCAAGACTTTGAAAGATAGAGACAATTCTTCAAAAGAGTGGAGGGTAAAAATCAAAAGGTAGGAAAGTCTAATGGTCTAGTTAAATGGAGTTAGGAACTTTCTTAAGTGAACAACATGATAATAAGGGAAAGCCCAAAAGTCGACAACTCCAAGAAACATAGAAAAACTTTAATGAAAATACTAGAGATAGCCTACTTGCATATAATCTAAGTTATGGATTTTCATATATTTTCACCCTTAGGGACCCACCTAGGATTCCTAATATCAATTATCAATAATCAACCAAATAGAGTTAAATGCAAAATATATGACTAGAAAAAAGAGAAAAGAGACACAAAAAAATCAAGAGCCGACATATCCTTGTAGAGGAGGAAATTCAAACACCCTCAAGATGACAAGATCTCAAGGGGAAGATATCCCTCAACTACCTCAAGGATCAAAGCTCAAGTGATGAGATAAAATGGAAAAGGGAAACTATTTATATTTTATTCAAATTTAAAAGGGGGGAGTTTTAAAAACCAAAAGAGACGGTCACTGAGGTCTTCTAGACAAACTGAAAAACTCTTAGCCAAGGACAACAACATAGTGCACAGATGTCCCCACAACACATTAGCATCTCATACAGACCAAAAATTGAGGATTTCACAAAAAGCAACTAAGGACCTACAGATAGCTTTAATAAATAAACTCTCAAAATGCAAGAAAATAATAGAGAATGAAAAAAAATAAAGTAAACTAACTAAAATAATGTAAACTAAGTGAAATGTAAATGATAAAATAAAGGAAGAGAAAGAAAATGCTCAAAACGAACCAAGAATTGAAGCCTCCAGTCATGAATGTCTCTAGTGGCTACACATAAGACCAATTGAAAATGTTGGGGTTGTTTAGGGGATTGCCTTAGTCAAACCCATAGATAGCCAGATAGATAGATCAAAAGATAAATAGACAAAATAAAAAATGCATAGACAAGGGATGTGATAAAAACCAAGATACTAAAAGACATATGACAAATAGATATTACCTGCAAGGCTTTAGGAAGCCAAAGAGAGAGACAGGGAGAAAGGGTTGTGAGAGCCAAGAGAGTTGCAAAGAGTATTGTGAGAGATTGAGACTACTATAGAGAGCTATAGAGAGCTTGAGAGAAAAATATTTCAAGAGAGAAACATAATTATTTGAAAGAGAGAGACCAAGAGTGATCATATGAAGTGAAAAGATAGATTTTAAAAGAGATAAGAGGAGAGAAACAAGGCTATCAAGCTGTTATAAGTCATCCTGAGCCATTTCCATTAACAATGGTAGCTAACAAGTGTAAAAATGCTCAGAAACAACCTTTGAAAGTTAAAATTTCATGGGATGCTAGTGTGACATGCAAAAATTTGTGCAAGGCACTGGTGTCCAAAAAAATTATGCTAAAAAATGGTGGGAAATGAGGACAACATAAGGTTAACACAAAAATGATGTAAGAAGGTAGCTACTAAAAAGGGGTCTTGAGAATCCTAAGGGGTAAAAGGCTTATGCAAGGGCTAAGATGATCCTACACAAATACTAAGGGAGTGGACACTAAAGTGGATACAAAAGTGTAGGTGAAATTGCAAGGGTATGCGATTTTTTAAACTACAATGCTAAAATACATGATTGATTGAGTACTCATCTATGATATCTAAAATGGGATATATGTACTCCATTTATTTATTTATTTATAATTAGTATATTTCCTACAATATGTGACATTATTACAAATAAGAGAGTAACCTTCAATATTGACTTCTTTGATATTGTTTCAAATGTATAGATTTAGGCCTTCATTCAAAGTACCCATTTCAAGTTCATCATTGGTATTGAGAGGTACTTTTATTGATAGAGACTATATAATATTACTCTAGCTTAATTTTATATGACACACCCTACTCTAAAAACACCAAGTTTTCATCTTGAGGCATCATCAAAGTGAAGCTTTAGTATTTTTATATGGAAAAAGAGATCCTAGACTAATTAATATATTAACCTAGATTAGTCCTTCTCCCATACATCATTTAGAACATGAGTCACCCAAAATACCTAAGGCTTGGCTACTGTCCTCAAGGAAGAAACAAGTTTTTTGGAGCTCTATTCATTTGTTGTCAAGATGAAATAGTGATAAGTGTGTAAGTTAAGTTGAGAAATGTGATCTTAATTGATTAACTAAGTAAATATATAGAATATTGTTATAATCTATAGAAAACAAGAGAAAAATAGGAAAGAGTAAATTAGATAGAACCTATCATTGAAAGTAGGGGTGAAAGTAGCAGGATGATAGTGTGTGGCACTAGTGTCCTTAGGGTTTTGTACAATCTGAATTCTTGTTCAACAATCTCTAACACAATCCACTTCATCCTCTTATAACTCCTCACTATAGGAATTGCCTAATTTTATATCTACACCCACAAAAGATGGAAAATGGTTGTGTTGTATAAGGGCTTTCCTGATTCAAACCCCATGTTGGTGTTCCCACCTCCACAGTACTAATGATAATGATAGTAGAGAGTGTGTGTTCACATTGAATAGAGGAAAAATAAATGATAGAGATTGTTTAAAATAAATAAATATTATGAAATAGAGCTACCATAATTGTGAAACCCTTGTGTGATTGATGCTACAATATGAATCACCCAAAAGGAGTTGATAAATAAATAGGAATCTTCATCTAACACCTACAAGAGTTAGTGTATGCACAATAATAATTTAATGTTTCATAATAATAGAGCTTCAAGATTGTAGAGAAGAATAGAGAGCTTGTTGATAGATAGATCCTATTCTCAAAATTAAGGAAAGAGTGTTTTTTATATATGCTTCATCAAAGACCTTTTTGAGCTAGGCCAGAAAGGTAAAATATTCAAGATACTAAAGGTCAACATTCAAATTTAAAATGTTTTTGAAACTCACATGTAGGACACTAGCACACCACTCTATTTTCCTAGCATTTTTTGCTCCTAAAATGCTAGTTGGTGAGGAATTTAACATAGTTTCTTAATTAGGTCATGAATCAGTCACATCACAAAAAAACCATACACATAAAATAGAGTACCAAACCTAGTGTGAAATTGTACATGGTGACAATTTATGACACTACATTTAGTCCCCACTTTATTGGGGGTATGAACTTACATTAATGCTCACACTAAAGTATGGAGAAGCCAAATTTCTTCACCAAAATGCTAAAGGCATAAAATGTCACTAAGTTTAGAGATGTGCTATCTCCCAATATTAGGATTCTACAAGTTACAAAACACATAGAATAAATCATACACAAAAATACATTAGAGAATTCAATAAACAAAAGATTAGATAAAGCATACACAAAGAATACATGAAACATACATGAAGCATACATGATGCATACATAAATCATAAACAAAGCATACATGGATTGTACACAAAGAATACAACAATAAAGTTAGAAAACCCTTTGATTTAATGTATTGCTAACACTATCTAAAGAAAACATATAAGAAAACAATAAAAAAAATTGCATCAACAAGGTGAAAGAGACCTTGGTGTGAAATATTGTCTCACCACCATACATGGTCCCCAAAATTTAACAAAGAGAAAACTAAAAATAGAGAAATTATTAAAAGGAGATAGAATAATATAATGAATCGATTGATTTATTTAAAGAGAAGACATACAAATGGACAGTTGAGTAACCAATATGGTAGAATACATAACTTTGGCACTAGCTTTCTCTATTGCTAGGGGTCACGTATATCAAATATGACCATGTATCATGGGCTAGCAAGAAGCATTATGCTAGGTGACCATGAATGTGACATGTCATGTCTATGAATCACATAGGCTAGCAAGTTGTATTATGCTAGGTGGCTTATAGTGTACACAAAGGACCACATGTACTAGAAATTTATGTTATGCTAGGTCATCGTGTGTTGTTAGCACTTTAAGGAGTGTACAAGTGAATAATTATGTAAGTGGAATTATAAAGATACCACCCCAAGGGGGTCACATCAATAATCCAAAGCTCAGGAGATGTGAATGAAGAAGGGAATTTTTGGATGCATAGATAGATAGGTAATATGCTCCCCCTTAAAATATTAGCATGCATAGAATGAAAATATTTTA
>VDFB02147147.1:0-26056 GCA_007258455.2 Sequoia sempervirens | reverse complement strand
GCAATGATTTTTTTATTGAAAAACCTGGTGAAACACAGCAAGCTGAAATTGATATGATGATGGTACGGCTGCAACAAAGATCCCTTCTCCCTCTGTAAAATGATTGCAGTTGATACCAGAGGCTAAGGCGCCACCCACAATGGAGATAGAAAGCCAAACTGAAAGGCGTTTTGCATCGATTCGAGGACTCGAGTGGTATACAATAAATGAATCACAAGATTCCCACTCACTCCCAAAATAGTAAAGGCAATTAGTGCCCACAATCAGTCTTCCAGAAGGTCATCATCCAGAAGTGCGTTTCCATTCTCCTTCTCCTTGGTTGCAAAATCAATGAACCTGGCGAGCACAGCCTCAACCTCCTGAACTGAGATCGGCGGAATGTGATCAAGTTGAAATTCCAACACCGTGACCACCTGCCCATGCCATGTACAAGACTTCCTCCAGGAAACCAAGGCATCCTGAGTATTCTGAATAATACTGGAGAAAGTTGAGGTGTTCTCAAAGTCGTTCTGAACAAAATTCTTCACCTCCGAAAAGAAAGGTGGCAGCCTACTCCTCAAGCCATCAGTAGTCACCTCATCATAATTCAGCCTACTAGCAAAGATCGCCTCCAAGGTGTTCAGGACTCCATCAACAATGTTCATCATAGCCTTCCTGACTTTGGCTGAATCTGCCCGTGCTGCATCAAAGAATCCACGTCCTGTGACTACTAAAGAATACCAGCCGGTAAAATCGTACCTATCACCCTCCTGAATCACTCTTCCATCAATCAACATCTGCAAGGGAGTATGCATCAAGGCCTCCAGACACTAAATAACCTTGCTCTAATAGACATGAGCATCACCCCAAGCCTAATCAACTGCCTCCATCCGTGCCATAATGCCAAAAGCTTGCTGGTAAGCATGAGCAAGATCTTCCATGAACTTTTTTGTCTCGGCCCGAACACCTGCAACCCATTTATCTGCCTCCTGTGCCATCTTTCTCAAGTCCTCCAAGCCATTAACTGATTCTCTAGATAACTCGGTTGGAAGCTCAATCGCCGGAATCTCCTACCCACAAGAACGAGACAAATGTTGCATGTAGCCAATCAAAGTCTTGTGCTCTTTCTTCAGTTTCTTGTACTTGCCTTCAGTCCTGAGCAATCTGTCCTTAAGTGCCTGATAAGAGTTATCACACTCCTCAATAATCTGTTCTCCCGTGGGGCGACCCAACTCCAAAGTGGTGATCATATAATTTTCTGGAACTGCCTCATCTCGATCACAATCAACTCTTGGCACAGCCACGTGAAGGGTGCGAGAGCCATCCTCATCTGTTGAGATCTTCGAAAATTTCCTAGCTCTCTTCTTTGTCGGAGGTGCACTGATCCGACTTAAGAATTCCTCCATCTCTACTGTTGGATCATCCTCTTCACTAGGGCTCCTCATTCTATCTCTGAGCCAATTTGGTACTATCTGTTGTATAACAAATAGTTGCTCATCTCTTGCTTCTTCCTCACGGACTTCTTCTCTATCTTCATTTTGGCGAGGCTCATTGGCCTCTATGGGTTGAGTATCTCTCGAAACTGCATCATCCTCTAGAGCCGCCTCAAGCTCATGCTGGAAGTGTGTATCAGTAGCAGTTTCCTCATTTTCCTCCTGCCGATCATCTCTAGTGGGTGCATTGACACTCTGGCCAACTGATTCTCTTCGTGGTGGTTGATCCGCCTCATGTAATTCCTGCTCCTGATTCAATACATTTCTTTGATCAGCAAATAGTGAAACCTCTTGTATGCTTGGAGAATGTGTCTCCAATGGCGTAGGTGACTCTACCACAATTCTCGAAGGCTCCGGCTAAACTGGCTCTTTCCTTCGAGATTCTGGAGCTCGAGCAACCTGTTTCTTCTTGGTGGCAGTTGGCATCCTATGATCTCCCATCAAATTGTAAGTCAAAGGAATTGACCTACTCTTCAACCTACTCACGTGCCTCTCAACCCATGCCCTGGCGAATGTCAGGACTGGTATACAAAGTGTGTCCAAATCAACAATCTCTGGCTCTGACCAATCTGGGAGTGGAAGTGGCGTGTCTCTCACTGCCTCATAATCTGGATGAAGAACATTCATGTCCTTGTCCACCTAGTTTGGTACTGGAATAATTTCACACTCCCTGATCATGCTCAATGGTAGCCTTGAGAACATCCTTTTCCTGACTTCAGCTTCATCCAATGCACCAGCTCAGTAATCCTCAATATTTGCCTTATGCTTGAACTCTTCTGACAGTATCCATCTAATATTGTTGTGGGGGTCATAATGCTACCTACTGGTGTGATAAGAAAAGTGGAAGAATTGAAGCTCATTTTCAGCTTCCCTGGCTGCCTGAAGTGAAGGACACACTTCGTCTGAATTCCGCATGATGATCGGGAAGTCAAGTCCTCCCTTCTTCTTTCTCTTCTGAATCTTATCATAGGCAATGAGTTGCCTAGATATCTCTAATATCAAAATCCTATTTGTTGGGTACTTGGGCAATCTATACGGGTATGAAGAAAACCCTTGCAGCCTGATGTAAGTAAATTTCGGAAACTGAATAAACCAGCACCCATACCTTTCTATTAATTCTTGAGCTTCCCTCAAGATCCTATGATGGGTCCTTTGTTGAAGTGATCTCATTATATGCATGGTGAAGGCATCATTGACCCGCTTGTAATGGCAGGTGTAGCTGCGGACAAGCCTCATGGATCTTGAACTGATGAGAGCCACATCCAATTGGCTCCTTGTATGAAATTCCCCTATACTTCGTCATACTAGCCAACATGTAAACAATGTATGAGCCCATGTAAAAAAGTCTTCGTCCTCCTCAAACTCTGGAGCTGCTCGTGCAAGTTATCACTAATCATCACCGCCCAGTTGATATGCTGTTTCCCTTCCAGCACGAGGTTGATATAATAGAACATCCATGGCTCAAAGATGAATGCCTAGGGGCAGCCTCCAACCCTGCTAAGCATCATGATCAGGTCACAATACCGCCTAAATCATTTGATATTATCCTCATGGCAATTTTGTGCAAGAGGGCTTGGGCTTGTTCATCCAGCGAGTGTTGATCATCTCCGCACATCTCTCGAATGTTGAAGCGTACATTCGCTCAACACGCTCTCTGGTCTTATAAATCATCCTCTCATGTGATGGGATTCCAAATGCTTCGCCGCTAGCTACAGGAGTGAGGTAGGCGAACAATCTACCATCAGGTGAAACAATAGACCTGTGATCTGGATCGTAGCAGGTAGCACATTCCATCATCAGCTCTGGACACTGAATTGCTGGCGAAAAACCAGCAACTGCATACAGCCCACTCCGAACAATATTGTGCGAAGTGACTGAAGGACGATGACTGCCAACTCCCATCATTCAACTTTTAAAAGTCTCCATGTTGAAAGAACCCAAATTTGTGTCAGCCAGCTTGCCCAACTTCGAAGTGAATTTCGACTCTGGCAGGAAAGGCTTGCTCAACTTCTCTTAATAATAGCGCACTGATGCAACATTATTGTCTCGCCATTGGTCTTACTTCAGCCATCCCGCGAAAAACAACAAGCACTCATCAAGAATTAACTTAGGAAAAAATAAAAATAACATTGGGGCTGCCAGTCGACTTTTGAAAAATGAGGAGCTTCAGCATGCAATTCTAACTTCAAACCTCAACTTCTCCTCTAGCAACTTCGAACTTTCAACACTTAGCAAATTTTTCAAGCAAGCTTCATCAACTTCAACACTTTGAGAAAATCAGCCAACTTCACTTCTAACACTTCTCATCACTTAGACTTTTCAAATTTCAGCTTCAACAATCCTCTTCTACTTCAAGTCGAACTTCTTCAATACTCATCTATTCACTTGCACTGCAATCTTTACTTTAGAGCTAGAATCAAACTTCTTCAGCTGGTGGAGAAAATAAAACAACTTCTCAGCTCAAATAGCTAAGTCGAATTCTAGAAGAAGCTATCTTTAGCCAGCTTATTAAATTTCCACTACTCTTCTGCAGGAATTCGAATTTCCCTCCTCTGACAACAGTAACACTTGTCACCCGGCGTCAGGAATATTTGACCTTCTAGAATTTCCAAAAGATTCACTTCACTGGTCAAGGCGTACTTAGCATTTTTAAATCATTTTTCTTAAACTTCAACTACATCTTCAAGAAATTCACTTCACTAGCTGACGTCTGACACTTGATTTCATTCATCTCTTGTTTGAGAAAATTCACCTTCAATTTTGATCAAAATCATCTAGTGAATCAACTTTAAATTCATCATCTGAGGCATTTTATTTCAACAACACATTTTATTCCTTCTGCCTTAGAAAATTTTTAAATTTTCCTTAGGAAAATTCATTATTCAAGTTCCAATCAAAATTCTCCATCTCAAAATCCTTGGTGAGCTGTGGAAGACTTTGAAATCCATTCTTCTTTGAAGACGTTCGATACCTAGAAGAAAATTCCCTTCACAAAAGTGTCAAATCCATGGGTCTACAAACGAAGGGGTACATTTAATTTTTTGAATTTTAAACCTTAGAAAAATATTTCTCATCAAATTTATTTCCATTCTTCATCTCTGGGTGTATTTTCTTGCTCTGACTTTGAAAATTTGTATCAACTTCGTGAAGCTGGCACCTTCTGACATGTCTACTGCCAATTTTATTCATGCCTTAGTGAAATTTCATCTCCCTACAAGCCTGGGCGTATTTTCTCTAGAGATGAGATTCCAACACTTAGAAAATTTTTAAAGCCTTTTTATCAACATGGGTGCATATGAGGGGTCAGGCAGAAATTTGAATTTTTTGCCTTAGAAAATTTTCTCCATTTATCTTTCACATGGCGCATTTTACCTAGGGTGAAGAAATTTCATCAACGCTTAGCACATCACCCTCAATACCTTGGGCGCATTTAGCATATTGAGGACTTAACACCAACGCCTTGGAATATTTCCTCATTTTATGTCTAGCATGGGCGCATTTCGCTTACTTAAGAGGATTTTCACCACGCCTTAGTAACTTCTCTCATCAATTTCACCTTATTTGACTTCAACGCCTTGATAAATTCTCCTTTTCATCTTTACCTTGCACTTGAGATGGGCGCATTTCACACATGATGAAGGAATTCTTTATTCCATCTTGGGCGCATTCAAAGGGTGGTGAAGAAAGTCAACACTTTTGTCTTCTTCCTAGCCTATATGGGCGCATTTGGCCTATGGAGGTGAATTAACTTTGGATGCCTTAAGACTTCTTTGACTCTCCTTCAAGCATGGGCGCATTTTGATAGTGGAGGAGGATGAACACCTTGCCTTGTCTTTTCTTTCATCTTGAAGTGGGCGCATTTGGGGTATGGAGGTGGACTTATCCTCATCACTTAGAATTTTCTAACACCTTCATCTTTGAAGTGGGTGCATTTGGCACATGGAGGACTTAAGTCCTTGACTTAGAATTTTTTTAAACATCTTGACTTTGCATTGGCGCATTTAGGGGTGGCAAGCAGACAAACTTCATGCCTTAGAAAATTTTATGGTTTCCTCCTTCCTTGGGCGCATTTTGATGGTGGAGGTGGACTTAAGTCCAACACTTAAACTTTTTTTTATCTCCTCCTTGTGAAGTGGGCGCATTTTTAGGGGTCTGCAAGACGAACTCAATGCCTTAGAAGTTTTTTATCACCTGCTTGAGCTGAGGGCTCATTTAGGGGGTCTTGCAGGACTTAACTCCAGACTTAAACTTTTTCAACCTTCTGCCAATCATCTTGGGCACATTTGAGGGGGTGAGCAGGACGAGATTCAAACTTACCAAAATTTTAGCTTCCTACCAGCTTGAGGGCGCATTTTGATGTATGAGCAGGATGAACTCCAGACTTAGGCGTTTTTCTCATCTTCACCAGCCAGCTCATGCCTTACTATATATAGTAAGTTCCAGGTTTTCATACTTCTAAAGCTCGGAGAGATTTGAAATTTTAACCACAGGATCCTCATCACCTAGTTAATCTGTTCACACTGTCGTCTCGAGCTGACCTGCTATTTATAGTATGTTTCTGAAGGTGGTTTACTATTTATAGCAACTACCTGATTTTGGTACTTCCCCAACTCCGTTTGACTTGAAATTTGAATGTCATGACCCTCATTGGTAGACTTGCCCGTTCACTAGCGATGTTGATTTTCTTGCGGCGCATTTCGCGGATGCTTACTATAAATGGTAAGTTATACGATAGCCAAATTTTTTTGCGCGGTCTTGAAGGAATCGTCATAATTAGGATTACCGGTTTTGAAATTACCGGCATTTGCCTCATTTGAATACGAAGCTGAAAAACCATTTGAGCATATCTATCGAAGCGGCATAAAGTATAGCGCTTTGTTGCGCCGACTGCGGCAATCTTGATGTGCTGGCGGTATCGAGATGGTTTCATAAAATAGCAAGAATCTGAAAATTGATCATCTTGGCACATATCCATACTCAGTAGCTCTTGAAAAACCCGCCAAAATCCGCCTGACATCGCAGCTGAAAAGCCTTTACATGCAAACCCTAAAATAGCCTCGAGAACAGATCACGAAGAATCATCATCTCATTTTGCATGTTATATCCGCTTTAGTAGGTTTGAAGCCAAAATAATCTTCGGACATGCGGCGAATCAACCCTCATCGATTTAATGCACGGTTTCATCAGAATTTACCATGGCGTACGCGTGTTTTGGATCACCGGTATGGTGAGAGAACTTCAGGTGTGAAATTTACTGAAATAAGGTACCACTTCAAAAGTAATCCGGGTTGCCGATTCACTAAATTGCTTCAGAATTTCAGAACATGTTGGTACAACGCCAGGTTAGATTTCAACGTTTGCTCCATTTGACTTCAAATTGACCAAAAAAAATGCAAACCCTAATTCTCAGACTTGGCCAAAATTTCACGCTTAAGCTCACAAATGGGGACATCCCCGGAAAGCGGATAGTAGAAAGAGACAGGAGAGAGAGAGAGAGACAAAACCAAAGCCAAAATACCAAAATGGAGCAAAAATTAGGGGGGTCCCCATTTTGAATGGGGCAATGTGTGAAAAGGTCACAACAATAACCAAATAAAGCCAACTTGCCTAGCCAACTGAAAACCAAGATGACCACTGCATAAACCATGTGACCAGGTGTCCTGCCAAGAATAGAAACCCTGCAAATATGACTTACTATAAATAGTAAGTACCTCAAACTGAGCCAAATAACATGTGCAGAGTCTTGAATCTGAGTCCAAAGAAACACTGGAAAGTAGTAATGTCCCAACTAAACGAATAACAGCTACCAACAAACCCTCAAATCATTAATAATAGCCCATGAGGGTCAAATGATGGGCTAACGCCTCAACAATTGATACTAAATAAGGAGGGGACATTACAGTCCGCCCTCCCCAAGATTGCTTTCCCTCAAGCAATTGCAATGTTGGATGCAGCAAGATATCCTCATGCTCCCAAGTAGCATCCTCCATCGGCAAATCCTTCCACTTAACAAGATATTCCCTGATGACTCTTCTCCAAAGAGGTCTCTCTCTAAACTCCAAAATAAGCTCAGGAACTAAAACTAATTTCACCTCATCATCCAAAGGTGGTAGTGTAGTAGAAGGAATAATATGTCGTCCTAACGCCTTCTCGAGGCGCGACACATGAAAGACATTGTGTACTCTACTGCCTGTCGGTAGATCAAGCTCATAAGCCACCTTGCCAACTCTCCGAATAACCTTGAATGGTCCATAATAGCGTGGCTTGAGCTTCTCAACTCCACTCTTCCTGAGAGTAGACTGCCTATAGGGCTACAGCATAAGGTACACCATATCACCGACCTCAAATGATCACCCAACTCGCCTCTGATCAGCATACTGCTTTTGTTGATTCTATGCCTTCTGTATATTTTCACGAAGTGCTCGCATAATGTCTTGGTTCTCCTGTAGTACATCACTAGCACTAGGCACCCTGCTATCACTGAGCAACAAATCGAGGAAGCTAGGCGCATCATAACCATATAATGCCCTGAATGGTGTCATCTGAATAGTCATGTGGTAAGTGGAATTGTAGCAGTACTCACATAAATGTATCCACTTAACCCAAGCTCTCAGTTGCCCCGACACATAGTTCCGTAGGTATCCCTCCACCCATTCGTTCACTATCTCAGTCTACCCGTCAATCTGCGGGTGGTAACTTGTGCTCGGAGTAAGCTCGGTCCCACATAACGGAATAACTCCTGCCAAAAGTGGCTCATGAAATGACTATTTATGTTACTGACAATACTCTGAGGCAATCCATGTAGCGTGAACACCTCACAGAAGAATAAATCTGCTACCTTTGCAGTTGTGTATGTAGTAGTAATCGAAAAGAAGTGTGCATACTTTGTCAGCCAATCAACCACTACATATAAACAATCACTTCCCTGGACTTTCAGCAAACCCATAATAAAGTCCATAGATAAGCATTCCCATTTCCTCTCAGGAAAAGGAAGTAGCTGAAGCAATCCTGCTAGTAATGTGAGCTCTTGTGTGTTCTGCTGACAAACAGAGCACTCTCTAACATGATGAAGAACATCAGTTTTGAGACCTTTCCATGTGAATCTCTCCCGTACCTACCTATAGGTCTTATAATATCTAGGATGTCCAGCCATAGGTGAATCGTGGAAGGTCCTCAACACCTTGTTCTTCACATCTGATCTTGGGACCAAGTATATCCTCTCCTTGTAAATGATAAGCTCATTCACAAGAGAGTACCTATTGTCCTGTATAGTCCCATGCACAATGCCAGAACCCCACGGGTTCTTGGCATACTCAGCAATGATCAAGTGCCTCCAGTCCTCTGAAATCTCTGCAATGGAGCTCAAATGGGGACAACGTGATAATGCGGCAGCAACAATGTTCTGTGTACCCTTGACATAGGAAATGTCAAAGTTGTAAGACTGCAATTTGCTAACCCATTTCTATTGTCGCTCATTCAAGTCCCTCTGTCCAAGGAAATGACTCAGGCTATTATGATCAGTTTTGACACAAAACTAGACGCCAACAAGATATTGCCTAAACTTAGCCAACTCATGCATGATGGCTAACATCTCCTTGTCATAAATATTGTAGCTCAACTTGGGTCCTCTTAGCTTTCTGCTCTCGAAAGCTATGGGATGTCTATCCTACATAAGCACAACACCAATGCCCTCTCTAGAAGCATCACAATGTAGCTCAAAAGGCCTAGTGAAATCTAGTAAAGCAAGGACCGAGCAAGTAGTCATCAAAATATTGAACTTCTCAAAGCACTCCTGTGCCTGGAGAGTCCATACAAAAGCCCCATTTTGTGTCAGATTTGTGAGTGGTGCAACATGCCGAGAAAAACCACTGTGTAGAAACCCCTGTTTCCCCCTGACACGGCTTCTGATTGAATTTTTATGTTTTTCTGACGTTTTTGGGTTTTTGCAATTTTTTTGTGTTTTTATGCAATAAATGAAAAGTACGGCTATTCTAGAAAATGATAATAAATTCTCTAAAAATACTAGATCTTCAATATGCGAAGAGAAAACACTGTAGAATGGAGGCGTTGTTTTTATTGATTCAACTGGCAACAATATATTGAGATCTAGAAATATGCATCAAAGAATAACATTATTTTATTGAAGAAAACCTGGTATTTTGCTGGTACGGCTGAAGGTACAAAATGGTACGGCAGAAATAAATAGTCCTCTTCTCCTTATATCTGATGATTGCAACAGACTCCAACAAGATAGGCGCCACTTTTAATGCAAGTCAAAGGCAAGTATGAGAGGCGTTTCTCTCAAGATGAGTGAACACGTGCTAGAAGGAGGTACGGCCTGCTGTGCAAGTACGGCCTGTCAGATCAGCAATCAATTTGTACGACCTTCACCAAAATCAATGTATAACCCTCTGTAAATGGTGTGCCAAGATAAGCAAACACTGTCTGGATGCAAACACTGAAGAATCTCTGACAAATAACAATCTCTGAAAACTCTGTAGTTTACTCTGACTGAGAAAACCTCTGTAGGCAATAGATCAAGTGGTATTGCACACTCTCTGAATTGCTTTCCGTTGGAGATGGCTCGTTCCCCAAGGCAATCGAACACGAAACCCTAAAGTCTCAGGCTCAGACCAAAATTGATCAATCTCAAAACTCAATAATCACATAATGGCTCACTTTCCAATGCAAAATCCTCAAATAAGCTCAAAAGTGCGATTTGCTTGAAAATAGGGTTTTAATGAAATATTCATATTTTAATATTTTCAATTCTCCATAGTTCTCCACTGAATATTTAAATATTAATCAAATGTCAAACTGGCCCCCTTTTCATGATGGCGCACCCCTCAAGGAAAAACACTTAAGTTATAATATTAAATTATAACTTTATATTATAAACGTTAATTAATTAATATTTAATCAATACGATCAAATATTAATATCTTCCTCATTTCTAACCCGATGACTGATCCGTCTGATGCTGACGAACTCTAAAGTGATTCCTGATGCCGCCACAGCCATACTGCTAAAAATAGCAGTGGTCCCACACTGCCTGCCAGGAACTGCTAAAAATAGCAATTCTGCAAAACGTCTCCGATCGAGCCAGAACGAAAGACAAGCGATCAAACTTATTTGAAGCTGGTAAATAGAAGTGACCCTCTATCCAGTCTATCGGCCTACGAGGGTCGTGTGATAGGCCAATCCTGTCCTCTGAGAGATGTCACTGAGAAGGGGACATGACACACTGACAAACTGGCGATAGAAGGCACACAATCCAAGAAATCGTATGAGCTAAGTCGAATTCTCTAAAATAGGCCAATCCAGAATAGCATGAATCTTATCAGGATCCATATGTACACCCTTTGCATTGATCATGTGTCTCAAATATAACTCTGTCATACCCAATGCACACTTGGACTCCTTGGCGTACAACAACTCCCTATCAAGTATGCCCAAGATTGTATCCAATTGAGCTAGGTGCTCCTCCTAAGATCTGAAGTACACTAGAATGTCGTCAAAGAACACCAGAACATATCTCCTCAACTGAGACTAGAAGACTCTGTTCATAGTGGATGTAAAGAGCCTTGCAGATTTTAATCTAAATTTTCAGTTTGATCTCTCCGAAAATCTTTGTCAAACAGTTCTTTGTAAGTACTAACTGCTGGTAGAAGTTCTTGTTTTATTTTCAGTATGGTTTATTTTGGTGTGACTTGTTTTGTACTAATTCTGATGACCACGAGATAGAATCATTCCATATAAATGTAACCCATCCAATAAACAGCAAACATGAAGTTGACAGAATTCATCATTTCTTGATCTCAAATGTACTCCAAATCAGTGAGCCTAACTTCTTTGATAGGAGACAGTACAGATTTTCACTTCAGACTTGATAATGTTTTCTGTGCATGAGTGGGAATGTGACATGGCTGTTGTAAAGGAAATTAATGGGATATCACCCGGAATAAGACTGCAGACCCAATACAGGGATTATAACAGCAGATTTTATCAGACACTTGAACCAGCCGAGCACAACAATAGTCTAAATAACTATCTTCTTGAACTCCAACCATTGAACATGTGTTTTCAGACCTTTATTAGCAGATTAATACTGAATAGCAGCTTCAGATACCAAGTTACAATACTCAGATTGCATAAATCACTGTCTTACAACATTTTTGCATAGAGGTTTATAACAGATCAGCAAGTAGGAGTTTATTTCATTTCCATGGCTCAGTTAGGTAAGCTGCTTGTTGATTCAGAAATACTACATGACTGTAACAGCATCATAATATATAACATTTTCTGGGAGATTACAAACTCAGAACTATTGATTCAACAACCATAACAAGCGACCACCCACTCAACATAGATAGAGATCATAGTTCCACAAAGGGAGCTTCAAGCAAATGGATAGTGATAACCAGACCTGACACATTAAGTTGGCCCCAACCTGGAAGTGAAGATGGCGTCCACAATAAGAACTTCAAGCACAAGCAGCTGGTGTTCACTCACTTGGCATTTGTTTTTCCCTTGTGCAAGGTGCGCTCAACCACGTACAACACTATCGCCGCTTCTAAGCCTTCAAGTTAATAACCACAACTCAGCAAGAGGGATTCAATGACGTCTATTCTCTGCAAATCGCGTCATCCCATAAACCGTCTATCCTTCATCAAAATCCGACCTAGCCTGCAACATCTTCATGTGGTATAGGCGCCTAAGGCTTCTTCAAAGAGAAACGCCTTCAGCTCTGAATGAAAGCTCAAAATACGATTTCAATAAGAAGCAAAACTCCAAAACAAGCAAGACGCGGAAGCAGATTATAAGGCAATTTCTCCTTTTACAAAATCTTCGAATCTTACAGCTAGGGGTGATAGTTTCACACCCGAAACTGATCTGCAATGGCTTCAAACCCTAGCTGAGTAGCTCGAGCTCTTCCTGTGAAAACATAAGTATATTCAAAAGGTGCGATCGAAAGTGTGTTTCTTCTTTTTTGTATTTCCCCTTCAAAAACACCCGTGACTTTTGTTAAGGAAGTATTTAATAATTTATAAGTCATTTATGTATTTTCAGTATGCCAAAATAAGTGACTCTTTATAAAGTGATGTTATAAATCATAAGTCACTTAAGAATGCTTCCCAAAAGTCATTTAATAAAGTGATTTAATTAATTACCCATGTCACCACTTAAGATTAATTTAAACCTTTGGCCAATATTAGTAATTAATTAAAGGATTCCCTCAATATCAACGTTAGCCCCGGGAATTAAAAGGCTACGTCATCTCCAGAGGTGCTATCAAGTGGGGGACATTACAGTGGACTGGAAGGTAGTTGGCGCATTGGTTAAGCCAAATGGCATAAAACCAAGAACTCAAAATGTCCACAATGACATCTAAATGAAGTCTTCTCAATATCTTGTTTCCTGACCCTAATTTGGTGGTAACTGTTGATGTGTTTTTTTGTGACTGCACCAACGCAGAATAAAGTCGCCAACGGCTACCCTATTCTCTCTTGATCAAAGTATCCAACATGCTAAGATTGCGAGAGAGTCCGTGCGTTCAACTCCAAGGTTCCTTCAATGCGAATAGTCTTAGTTGGCTCAATGTGATTTGCTGGTATTTCAAGGGGACTTACGGAATTGTTCAACAGCAGGGAAAGAGATTTTTGCAGTTCGACAAATTTATCAATGAAGCACAAGTTTCCTATTCTAACCAAAAAGTATTGAATTGAAATGGTGCAAGGTTAAGAAGGCTCTAAATTTATTCTAAGGCGTGGGACATGGCGATCAATTCTCACAAGCTTCAACCAGGCTCTGCTTTGCCTCGCTTCGGACAGCCTCCACAAAACTGGTGCAATCTTCAAGGGGAGTAACTACAAATGTTCAAATTATAATTCAACAATGGAGACACCGTCACAACGATGCATGGCAACATGAAGATCATAATCGAAGTTAAGTACACGATATTCCAGTTGACCACACAAGGCGAACTCACCATCAGCGAGCCCACTAGTGGTATGGATAGACGAAGTTTGCTCAAATTGAAGACCACATTCCACAGCTACTATCTACTTGCATAAAAATGAAATTACGCTACTTGAAGTAGAAGGGATGAAGAAACCTCGCTAGCTATCCATAACAAAGACGAATTTCACCATCAATGAAAAGATCTTTTATTATGAAAGTTATACAAAACAATTTCTTGCAAAAGTTTTCAAAGGAAAACTTTCCTTCTTCAACTACACTATTAATCTATACTAAGCTACTTCTAAGTTATCCCTCTACTCTATGTTTTTTGTCTAACTCTACTGTCTCATGAAGGTACAAATGAAGGGGGATGCCCCTTTATATAGCTGGCCAAGTCCAACAGACGGCTCATATTACAATCGGCTGGATGGCCCAGATTATGCCACCTCAGCCCTAAACAAGATTCACCTTAAAAACCGCTACAAAGAAGAGTGGGGTAATAAATGAGCAATTAATGGCCACCATCTTCTAGAAGATTCCTGTTTTGAAATGCGTTCACACTGTTCTTGTTCTTGACTGCAGACTTGATCAAACAATTTCAACTTCTGGCATGGCAGGCACTCAATCTGAAACTTCAAGGCGGCAACTTCTTTCTCCTACTTGACAACAATTTTCCTCCTTGATGTTGTTCTTCGACTTTGAAGTTCTTGAGGATCATTTCTAACCTTTTGGCCTTCATCTTTTCCTATCTTGGACTTGATCATTTCTTCCTTGCCGCCCGCCGCCTGATTGCATTAGGTGCATACTGGGTCCTCGAGGAGAGACTCCAACACTTAGCCATTTCTTGCAACTTTTCTTCCTTCTTGATTTATCATCTAGGACTATTTTCTTCATTACTCCAAGTCATCGTGCCATGGCCTCGGTGTTCACCCTGCAAAACAAGCAAGAAGAAGAGCATCAGAACACCTCATAATATAAACTCAACTTACTTACCTGACTTTCACGCTTTAACATTCAAGGGTTCATCATTTTTCTCTAACAAACTTCATCTTCAACGTCTTCATGCCTTAGCCAAATTTCAACTTCCTCAAGGGCGTATTTAAGAGATGCACTTCAAAATCATCCTTTTGAAAGTGCCAACTTCAACTGCATCTTCCTCACTTTTCCGGCTGAGGCGTTCACTCTGACATTTCATCCAACTCTGGCTCGAGCAAAAATTATTTCATCAAGAATTTGATCAAAAATTATCTAGGCGCTCAACTTCAAATTCATCACTCAAGGCATTTCATCTTCAAAAACATCATTTATTCCTTGCCTTAGAAAATTTTCTTAAATTTTCCTTAGGAAATTCATCAATCCCATGCCCATCAAAAATCCTCACCCCTAAGGCTTCGGCAAAGTGTGAAAGACCTTAAAATACATTCCTCATCGCAGACGTCCCATACCCAGAAGAAAAATTCCTTCAGAAAGCGTCAAATTCATGGGTATACAATGAACGGGTTCATTTAATTTTATTGAATTTTGAACCTTAGAAAAATAATTTGCCAACAATTTCAATCCATTTCTTTCATCCCTGTAAGTATCTCGTTGCTCCGACTTGAATTTTTTATCAACCCTGCGAAGCTGGCATCTTCTGACTTCTTCTCTGGCAATTTTATTCGTGTCTCAGGGAAATTTCATCACTCCAAGTCTAAGCGTATTTTTCCTAAGGAAAAAAATTTTGTGCCTTAGAAATTTTTATTTTTTTTTAAATCACTTAGCACTTTGAATGTTTGCCTTAGAAAATTTCTTGCCTTCCTCAACTTGCAAGGGCGCACTTAGGAGGTGTTACTTTCAATCATGATGCCTTAGATTATTTTCAAGCATCCCTCACAAGGTGGGCGCATTTTGATGGGCCTCCTGCCACTTACCAATACTTAGAAAAAATTTCATGCATCTTGTTCCTTAGGGCGCATTTAATAGGTTGAGCTTCAAATTTGCATGCCTCAAACCCTTTTTTTTTTAAAACTCTTCTCTTCCTCAAGGCGCATTTGGAGGTCCTTGCTTTCACTTTGAATAGTTAAATGAATTTCCAATCCAACTCTAGCTTGGGGCGCATTTGATGCCTTGTGTCTTCAACTTTTAATTGCCTTAGAAAATTTTAAATGCTTCCTCCAAGTCTAGGCGCATCTGGAGGGGTGAGCTTTCATTTTTTTTTTTAAATTTCATCCATCTTTTCCTTGGGCGCAAATAACCCCTCCACTTCAAGTCTAAAGTACTTAGAAAAATTCTTCATCTTCACCTAAGACGCATTTGCAAGGGTCAGCTTTCAATTGGGGGCACATTTCATAAGGTGAACTTTCACTTTGAACACTTAAACAATTTTCTAACCTCCCTAGAAGTCAAGGCGCCAGTCAAGGGTCAAGCTTCAAATTTAAACACTTAGAATATTTTAGCTCATCCTCTTTCAAGTTGGGGGCGCACTTTGACCTGTGAGCTTTCATTTTTAAGCACTTAGAATATTTTTCTATCAATCTCCAGTTTCAAGGGCGCATATGAAGGCCTCTGCATTGAATTTTGAGGAGTTACAAACTTTTTCATCAATTTTCAACCTCAAGGGCGCATTTTCCCATGCCCCCTTCTAATTTCAAGGACTTAGACAAAATTTCATGGCTTATCCTTCCAAGGGCGCATTTACCTAGGCAAGCTTTCAATTTTCCACACTTAGACATTTTTAAACTTACTTCTCCAGCCTAGGGTGCAAATAATCCCTTGTGCTTTCATTTTTATTTTCCTTAGTCAAATTTCTAATCACCTCCTCCCTCTCAAGGCGCATTTGACATAGTGAACTTCAAATTTTCCGTGCCTTGAATATTTTTCACCTTCTTCTTGAGCTAAGGCGCATTTGGAGTCCTGAGCTTCAAATTTGAAGGACTTAGAAATTTTCAAGACCTCCTCTTCAACCTCAAGGGAACATTTAAGATGTTGAACTTCAAATTTTGAATACTTAGTGAAATTTCATCATCCCCCACTCTCCTCAAGGCGCATTCAGGGTGCTTAGAAAATTTTCATCAACCTTCAGCTTTTAATGGCGTTTTTAACTGGCTGGGCTTGAAAATTTATCAATTTCAGTGAATTTTATGCTCTTTGCCTGATTTAGGGTGACTCGATCATGCTAACCCTGGCTTGCCCTAATTTGCTTTTTTTAGAAAGTTCTCCACATTTTGTGCTTTGAACTGATTCCTGACTCCGAAAGACCTGATTTTGCTTCGTTTCAAATCTCGGGATGTGATTGAGCTGTCGGGGCCCAATGCCTATCTGTACTTGTTATCTTTAGCAACTTACTAAAAATAGCAATTGCTCAGAATGTCTTCAAATTTCACGTGCTAAATGCCTGAAGTGTGGTGATTGTGAATGGATGATGCATTTGCATGGTTGTCGTGTTCTGCCCTTGAAGATTTAGAAACCCTAATTCCTCATACGGCCTGCTTTAAAATAGTAAGTCATGCGTTTTCCATCACGCAACTCAGTTTGTCACGAAATTACGGCGTGGGTAGGATTAAGATCGTTTGCTGACTGTTCATGCAAGCGCTAGCATTGTTGCTATTTCACGGCATGTTTACGAGGAAGTGGCTTACTATTTTCTTGTTTAGCGGTTACGAACTTCCCACAACCGTTCGACTTTGAAATTTGAATGCATTGATCCTCATCGAGGTGACACCGGATTCCTGCTGAAGCTGTTGATAACGCCGCCGCCCATTCAAAGTGAGGACCCCTAATTTGCTCCATTTTGGTCTTTTTGGCAGGTTTTTTCCTCTCTGCAATGTCCTGCACCCCGTTGTCGCGGCTTTTGAGGATCATGCCCGTCACTGAGCTTAAGCGTAAAATTGACCAAGTATGAAAAATTAGGGTTTCATCTTTCCTGGTCAGTCCGAGGTCGAACAAAGTGAGTAAATTGAAAACAGAGTTTAACGGTATGGAGTATGCTTCAATGAGGAAATCTCGAAATGGTTTCATCAAGTCGAGTACTTACTATTTTAGTGGCGTGCAATTAATCACATCCGACATTTTGAAATTCAAGTCACACTACATTAGACGTATCAAACTATTGATGTGCAAAATTTGAAATTTGAAAGACAACTTTATTTTTGCTTGATCCGGCTTGGGAACATTTGAAGAGACTCGGGCAGTTTTCTTTGCATGTTTGGATATTCCTTCTGGGTTTTTCGAGACCTTCGCGATGGTATAACATGCAAGACGAAGCGACCACTTTCAGGATTCAGCCTTCCGAGGCTATTTTTAGAGTTTGCATGTCGGGGTTTCTTTTGCATGTAGGATGATTCCGCGCCCGGGGTTTTAGAGCTTATGATGATGTGACGTACAAGCGGGACGACCTCGGTAGGGAACTTGCCTTTAAGCGGAGTGCATCACGAAAGCCTGACGCCAGGGAATCCACAAACTAATACTTAATCTGTGAAACCCGGAATGGCAGAGAGATCATTTTGATCGCTGTCTGGCGAGAGCAAATTAGGGTTTCTAACCGGGATAAAAAGAGGGTAAAAATCGAATTTTACGAGAAACGTTGCAAAACCGCGACCAAATCCTTCAAGCTATCTGCATTAGGTGAAATCAGCGGAGCACTTACTGGCTATGGTAGTCATTTTGGGAAAGCAGGGGGCTTCAAAGCCTTAAAATTGATTTATGGCATGGCGGTATATTGTCGGCGACGGAGTCCACGTGATGAGAACATGTCATTCAAATTTGAAGATCAATGAATTTGTGGAGCTATTAAGTAGCGGAGTTATATTTATAGCAAATCACCTTGAAATGGAGCTAAAATAATGCGGTGACTAAAAACCGGGTATCAGGGAGTAACAAAGGTGTAAAGATCACGGTGTTTGAAATTTCAAATCGTTCTGAGCTTCAGAGATGCAAAATTGAGAGACTTCCTATAAATAGCAGGGCATGGATAAACTGGCGAAGACGAGAAAAAATTCTAAGTCTGGAACTTCATCCTGTAGCCATGGCAAAATGCGCCCAAGTTGATGAAGAAGCATGAAAAAATTCTGAGTGTTGAGCTCGTCCTCCTCCTAGGCCAAAATGCGCCCATCCAGCAAGGAAGTCAAAGAAAGTCAACATTTCTCATCCTCCTGCCTAGCTCAAATGCGCCCAAGGGAAGCTGATGCATGTTGAAAAATATTCTAAGGCAAGGAATTCGTCCTCCTCACCCCTCAAAATGCGCCCAAGCTAGAGAAAGTCAAAGAAAGTCAATGCTTTTCATCCTGCTGCTAGGCCAAAATGCGCCCACCTTGAGAGAGTTGATATCAAAAAAATTTCTAAGTGTTGAATATCCTCCTCACCCCTCCAAATGCGCCCATCCTCCTCCTAGGTGGAAATGCGCCCAAAAGAGAAGTAAGTCAAAGTGGTCAACGTTTTTCATCCTCCTCCTAGGTGAAAATGCGCCCAAAACAAGCCATGTCAAGACAAAAGCAAGGAAGATGAAGGGTCACTCCAAGGCGTGGGAAGTTTCATCCACCACATAGGCTAAAATGCGCCCAAATTCAAAAGGGGTCAACAAGTCAACAATTTTTATCCTTCATGCATGCCTAAATGTGCCCAAATGAGGTCAAGTGAGGACAAAAAAAGGGAAGTTGAAGAGTCATCCTCCTTGCATGCCTAAATGCGCCCAAGTTGAAGTTGTAAAAGTAAATGAGGTAAAAGGTGTTGAAAATATTTCCCAAGGCATGGTGAAGTTAAATATTCCTCTTGAAGTGTCATATGCGCCAAAGGTGGTGAGGTAAGATGTTGAGGTGGTGAACAAAAATTTTTCTAAGGCAAGTTGAATATTCTTCCTCAAGTCCTATATGCGCCCAAAGTGATATGTGTTAGAAAAGATGTTGAGGTGGTGAAAATTAATGTTGCCTAGGCAATGGAAGTGAAGTCTTCTAGCAAGGGTAATGTGCGCCCAAGACACAAAGGGGAGAAATTTAATATGCTAGGGTGATCAAGTGAAAACAAAATAAGAGGCGTTGAAAGTGCTAAGTGTTGAAGATTTTTTTTTTTAAAAACAAGATGAATTTTCCCCATGAATTGTGATGTGCGCCTAAGTACAAGATGATGAATAAAATAAAACGTGTTGAGTGTGATGTGCTTTTAGGAAATATTTTCTAAGAGAAGTTGATGATTTTCTCACAAGCAAAGATGAGCAAGATTGAATAAAACTTCCAAGGCAAAATTTCTCTTAAGGCAAAATTTTCAAGATAAATTTTCTCTAAGGCAAAATATTTTCTCCCTTAGAAAATACGCCTAGAACTCAAGGTGATGAATTTTCTTCTTAGAGCGCGGGCAAATTTTTCAGAGATGAAGTCAGAAGATGATGACAATACAGGATGAATTCAAATTTCTTAAGTCTGAGCAACACAGGATGTTCACGGAGATGAAGAACGGATTTAAATTGATGGAGTAATATTTTTCTAAGGTTCAAAAATTTAAAATTTAAATGAACCCGTTTGTTGGATACCCATGGATTCGACGTGTTCTGGAGAAAATTTTCTTCTGGGTACTAAACATTTGTGATGATAGATGGATTTCCATGTCTTCCGCACTTCGCCAACACTTTTTCAGTGAAGAATTTAATCGATGCCCAAATTGTGAAAATTCCTAAGGAAAATTTTAAAATCTTTTAAGGCAAATTTGAATAAAACGACTTTTGAAAGGAAAATGATTCGAATGATGAATTCAAAATGAGTTGCCTAGATGATTTTAATCCAGTTCTTCACAAATGAATTTTCCAAAGCTGAAGAGAAGTAAAATTCAAATTCAAGTGACAAAGCTCAGGCTGGTCAATTAAAAGGATGAATTTAAATTAAATTTTTCGAGTTGAGCTTCTAGAAGACCAAGGTTCCTGACGTCGAGAGACAAGTGTCAGAAATACGAGAGAGGGAAAATTCGAATTCTTGAAGTGGAGTAGTGGAAATTTAATGTACTGGCTATAATTGACTCCTTCTAGAATTCGATTTTTGGCTATAAAATTGAGAAGTTTCTCACTTGTTTTTCACAGCTTGAGGAGTTCGAAATTTTGCTGAGGACTGGAGAGTTTGCTGAGGTCTGAAATTTGTGAGTTGCTGGAGCTGAGAAGGTGCGCACTTGCTGATTAAAGAGGTGCGAATTTGCTCTAAGTGAAGTGTTGCTGAAGTTTGAGTTTGCTGAGGCTTGAAGAAAATTGTATTGCTGAAGCTAAGAGGTACGACTTGAGCTGCATAGAATATTGCTGAAGTTCTGGATTGCTGAAGAAGTACGAATTTGTAAGAGTAAAGCTTCCAAAATCTGAAGTTGCTGAAGGTGCGAACTTGCTGATTTGAGGAAGTACGAATTTGAAGATTGTTGATTGCTAGTGTGAAGTGCGAATTTACATTTGCTGTTTGAAATTTGCTGGAGCTTGCTAAGTGATCGAGGCTCGAATTTGTTGAAGAAGGAAGTTGAGGTTTGCAAGCAAGAAATAACATTGCAACTTCTTGAAGTCGACTGGCAGCCCCTGCACTATATTTATTTATTTTATAAGTTAAATTGCTGATGAATGTTTATTGTCTTGCAGATGGCTGAGGCAAGGGCGACTGGCAAGGATAACAACGGTGCATCCAGGCAAGCTGTGATCAAGAAACTGAGCAAGACATTTATGCCAGAGTCAAAGTTCATTTCGAAGTTGGGCAAGCTGACAGACACCAACCTGGGCTCCGTCAACCTAGAAAATTTCAAGAACAGAATGCTGGGGATTGGAAGTCATCGACCTTCGACCACTTCGCACAATATTGTTCGAAGCGGATTATATGCAACTGCTGGTTTCCCACCAGCCATTCAGTGTTCGGAGTTGATGATGGAGTGCACCAACTATTATGAGAAGGATCACAGGTCAATCATGTCACCAGATGGACAAGTACTAGCCAATCTCACTCCTTCAGCCATTGGTGAAGCTTTCGGGATTCCAGTGCACAGGAATATGGTTTACAAGTCCAGAGAGCGAGCTGAGCGAATGTACGCTTCCGCATTCGAGAGATGCATGGAGACAATCAACATTCACTGGATGAGTAATCCTAAGCCTTCTCGTACGAAGCTGCCGAAACAAATTATTGCAGATGACTTGAAACAGGAATATTGTGACCTCATTATGATGCTGAGCAGAGTTGGTGGTTGTCCACAGTCATTCATTTTTGAGCCTTGGATGTTTTATTACAACAACCTCGTGTTGGAAGGGAAAGATTATGTCAACTGGGCTGTGATGATCAGTGACAATTTGCACGAGCAGCTCCTGAGCCTGAGAAGAACGAAGACGTTCTATATGAGCTCTTACATCATCTACATGCTGGCTCGTATGACGAAGTACAGAGGGATTTCTTACAAGGAACCTGTCGGTTGTGGCTCTCACCAATTCAAAATCCATGAGGCTTGCCCGCAACTACACTTGGCTAGTACCACTCACTACAAGCGTGTCAATGACGCCTTCACCATGCATATCACGAGATTGCTTCAGGAGAAGATGCATCACAGAATCTCTAGAGAGGCCCAGGAATTAATTGAAAGGTATGGGTGCTGGTTTATTCAGTTTTCGAAATTTTCTTACATAAGGCTGCAAGGTTTTTCATCATACCCATATAGGCTGCCTAAGTACCCAACAGACAAAATTTTAATGCTAGAGATATCTAGGCAATTGGTTGCCTACGATAAAATTCAAAAGAAGAAGAAGAAGGGAGGTGTTGACTTCCCGATTGTCATGGGCAATTCGGATGAAGTGTGTCCTTCAATACAGGCAGCCAGAGAAGCTGAGAGTGAGCTTCAATTTTATCATTTTTCCTATCACACCAGCCGACAACACTATGATCCACATAATAACATCAAATGGAGATGCTGTCGAGGAGGAGTTTAAACACAAGGCAAAATGTGAGGACTATTGGGGCATTCATCGGTGAGATTAAGTCGGGGAAAGAATGTTCTCGGTTGCAGGGTACTTTCGATTAAAGGTTATTTAAAGAAGTTGTTCGGTTCCGGGCTTAGTCCAATGAGGATATAGGGCCCGATATCCATCGATTATCACGTGATGAGAGATACTCCGGCAGCTCCAGTTAATTGAGAACCCGAGAGAGGTAGGCTTGGACACACTTTCTATTCCGGTCTTGACATTCACTAGAGCATGGGTTGATAGGCGTGTGAGCAGGTTGAAGAGTAGGTCAATTGCTTTGACTTACAACTTAATGGGAGATCACAGGACACCCACCACTGGCAGAAAGAAACAGATCACACGAGGTCCGGATTCTAAAAGGAAAGAGCCAGTTCAACAAGAGCCTATTCAACCAGAACCTCCACGAGTTGTAGTTCAGTCACCCACGCCATTGGAGACACGTTCTCCAAATATACAGGAGGTTTCTTTATTTGCTGATCAGAGGAATGCATTGAATCAAGTGCAAGTGGTACAGGATAATAATCAGCCACCACGGAGAGAGTCGGTTGGCCAGAGTGTCAACGCACCTAGTAGGGTTGATCAGCAAGATGATGAGGGGACTACTACTGACCCTCAATTTCAACAAGAGTTAGAGGCGGCTTTGGAGGATGATGATGATATAGTTTCAGGAGACACTCAGCCACTTGAGGACGATGAGCCTCTCCAGAATGATATAGAGGTTGAACAGGTTCGAGAAGTAGAGGCACAGGAGAAGCAGCCCTTTGATATTCAGTATATAGTGCCTGATTGGCTCAGGGATAGAATGAGAATAAGCCCTAGTGAGGAGATTGATCCAGCAGTTGAAATGGAAGAGTTCTTGAACAGGATCAGTGCACCTCCACAGAAGAAGAGAGCACGAAAGTTTTCGAAGATATCAACAGATGAGGATGGCTCTCGCACCCTTCACGTTGTCGTGCCGCAGGTAGATTGTGACCGAGATGAAGCAGTGCCAAAGAATTACGTGGTCACAACTTTGGAGTTGGGACGCCCCACTGGTGCACAGATTGTAGAGTGTGATAACTCCTATCTGGCCCTCAAGGACAGATTATTCAAGAAGGAAGGAAAGTACAAGAAGTTGAAACGAGAGCATAAGGCTCTAGTTGGATATGTGCAGCAGTTGTCTCGTTCTCGTGGGCAAGAGATTCCAGTGATAGAGCCTCCAGCAGAGATACCTAGAGAGTCTATCAGTGGCTTGATGGAATTAGGGAAAATGGCACAGGAAGCAGACAAGTGGGTCACAGGAGTTCGTGTTGAGACAGAAAAGTTTATGGAAGACCTTGCTTTTGCTTTTCAGCAGGGTTCCAGTATTTTGGCACGGATGGAGGCAGTCGATCAGGCTTGGGGTGATGCTTCTATTTATCAGAGCAAGGTAATTCAGCGTCTAGAGGCATTGAGGCATGTTAGATTCGCGATGTTGATTGATGGAAGTCATTGAGGGGAGAATGACAGGTATGATTTCTCTAGATGGTATTCTTCAGAAATCACGGGGCGTGGTTTCTTCGACGCGGCACAGGCGGATTCAGCCAGGATACATAAGTCCATGGCCAATATCATTGATGGAGTTCATAATACTTTTGAGGCCATATTTGTTAGGCGGTTGAATCCAGATGAGGTGAATGTTGATAATTTGAGGGGTAGGCTGGTGCCTTTCTTTTCAGAGGTAAAGACCTTCATACAAGATGATTTCGAGAATACTTCTACTTTCTCCGCCTTGATCCAGAGCACGCAGGATTCTTTAGTTGCATGGAGAAAATCTTGTACAAGGCATGAGCATTCAGTCACGGTGTTGGAGTTCCAGCTTGATTGCATTCCACCCATTTCAGTTCAGGAGGTTGAGGCTGTACTTGGCAGATTTGTTGAGTTTGCAGCCAGAGAGAAGGAGAACGGGAATGCATTACTGGACGAGGACCTTCTAGAAGACTGATTATGGGCATTAATTGCCTTTTCTATTTTGGGAGTGAGTGGGAATCTTTGATTCATTTAATGTACCACTCCCCATTCTGGCAGTTTTTAGGGTTAGGGCTGAGGTGGCTTAATCTTAGCCATTCTATTGATTGTAACCCTAGTCGTCTTTTGGACCGAGCTATCTATAAAAGGGGGAGTCCCCCTCATTTGTAAGACATTAGAAATTAGATTAGAATTAGAATTGAGTTGGAGATTAGAGACTAGAGAGTAGAGCAGAGTTAGCATTTTGTTTGATAGCTTAGTGTGGAGAAGAAAGAAAGTTTTCCCTTTGAAAACTTTTGTGGAGATAGTTGTGTAACACTTTCATGATAATAGATTTTTTCATTGATGGTGGAATTCGTCTTTGTCATGAATAGCTAGCAAGGTCTCTTCTTCCTTTCGGATCCAAGTAGCATAATTTTCATTTCATGCAAGTAATTTACTTTGATGTGTGGTGTTTTATTGAGGTAGCTTCATTTCATTCCATACCACTAGCAGCTTGTTGATGATAAGTTCGCCTTGTGTGGTCAACTGGAAATTATCTTGAGTCTAACTTCGATTGTGATTTGTATACTTATATGCGTCGTCTTGATGGTATATGTATGCTAAATTGTAATCTGAACATCTTTTGCTATCCCTTTGAAGATTGCACTAATTTTGCTGAAGTTGTCCGACGTGAGGCTAAGTGAAATTCGGTTGAAGTCTGCCAAAATTGAGCTCCACATATCCTGCATTTAGAATAGAATATATGTTTCTTAGGCCCTACACTCATTTACTTTCCGCACTTTTCTGATTAGCTTTAGGAAAACATACCTTATTGCCAAATCATACGTAAAAAATTCCCTTCAAATCATCTGTCTGCTGTTAACTGCAAGAACCTTGAACAATTGTGTAAGTCCCCTCGTAAGAAAACAGCAATTCACATCAAACCAACTGAGGGTGTTCCAAGTATTTCGGAACCTTGGAGTTGAAAGCATGAACTCACTCGCAATCTTAGCATGTTGAAAACTTTGTTCAAGAGAGGATAGAGTATCCGTTGGGAGACTTTATTCTATGTTGGTGCGGTCTCAAAAACCACGTCAACAACGCCTGCTGCTGACTTACTATTTTTAGCCTGTTTCTGGAACGCCTTACTATAAATAGTAAGTGCTCTGATTGCCTTCAAATTTTACCCGTGGATAGCTTGAAAGATGCTGATTACAGTGGGATACACCGGATTTCGGAAATTCTGGCATTTGACCCCTCATTTTGGGTCTCGAAGCTTGAAACCCTAATTCATCTTGCATGCGCCCCGAATGAGCTCCATTCAACTCCGTTTCTATTGGATGTCATTGTGTTCGTGATTCTGAAGTGTTGGGCAGCTGCCGAAATGTACTTGCTAAAAATAGTAAGTGGCTGAAAAAGTGATCAACCAGCTGCCAGATGATTTTGCATGTCCAACTACCTGAGAGATCTTGAAAAACCCAGAAAAATCATCAACATGCAAGCACTGGCTAAAAATAGTTAGTTCCCGAAAAGTGACCGGTTCCACCTGCATGTTACCTCGTTGCAAAGCTCTCGGAAAACCCAGAAAGATTATGTTGACATGCGTTGGAAACTTCAACATGCAAACCCTAAAAATAGCCTCTAAAGGCTGAATACTGAAAGTCATCGTCTCATTTTGCATGTTACATCACTGCGATGGTCTCGAAAAACCCACAAAGAAACC
>VDFB02147142.1:0-25356 GCA_007258455.2 Sequoia sempervirens | reverse complement strand
AACATCCTAAAACTATATACATGAAATATAACTTAAAGTATCAAAAATTAAACATCACATAAATGTTTATTTCATGTATATATTCTCCCTAGTAGAGAAAGAGAAGAAGAAAGAGTTCACAAAGATTCATTACAAAATTCAAGCCATTTGGAGAGCGCCAAATTTGTCAAGCACAATATGGCTTGTTATGGGTTTTTTTTGCAATTTGGCACCAAAATTGTGTCACAAATCCATGCACTTACCCTTAAACACAAATCTAGAGTTTTCAGTGGTATTGTAATTGTGAAAATTGCATACCTTGCATTTTTACCTTGTGTTTTGGGCTCATTTTGACTTATTCCTTAAATGTAATGACAAATGCACAAGTGTGATTTCTATTGAAAGTTGGTACAAACTTTAACCTTGTTTGATTCCCTTTTCACCCACTCTTAATGATTATTCCTAATCCTTAGTCTTATTTATTCCTTATGCAAGGTCAAATGCACAATTTGAGCAAGTAACCTAAATTATGTGATTTGTGGAATTGATGCTTAAAATTTAGTTTTCAATTTCAAATTTAATGCCAACCTAACCCTTCCATTTAATCTAATTATGTGCCAACTCAAAGTATGAAAAATTTCATTCATGTCCTTTGGAGTTTTATTTAAGGACCGACTCTAGTTCATTTTGATTATCTTGGTAGTCATTTGACAAGAGCATTTAAGATACATTGATTAACATAGTCAAAACATTTATTTCTACATTTCCTATTTGCATCAACATATAGAACATTTATTGCATGTTTCATTGTTGTGCTCAATCATTTTAAAAATTCATTGACTCAATATCTTAAGAGTTTGACCAACCGAAAGGACATTTGTTTTACAACTCGAGACTATACAACCAAGTTTTCATGTAAAAATGGATATAGACATTCACGAAAAGTTGAAGAAAAACACATAGAATTGATATTGATATCATATTTAAACATCCAAATTAGATACACATTTGGAAAATAGATCCATGATTAATCCCTAACTTATTAAAATGACAAACAATTATTTTATAAGTCTCAAGACATTTGTATAATCATTCCTAATTTTTTAAATATATTAACAAATAATTTTCAACCATTTGACACGACATATAGATATATCAAATTTACAACTAAATACATTTATTATAGTATTTATTGATACCAACTATTTATTCCCTCGATATTATTCTCCAAAAAAGAATTGGTAGCTTCCTTGAAATGTCGCATGTCGGCCTTTATCCCCCTCTGTTCGAGTTCACATCCCTAGTTTCTTTATACCAGAAGATCCATACAAAACTTATATTATTGGTAGATCTACGCTTTCAAATTCATACTGTAATAATATCAAATTTTGTGCTTCACATAGAAAAAAAAGCAATCCTCAATAGATCAGCATGTCAAGATCAAAAACCACAGTATATGTCGGTAGTCTTCCGGGAGATATAAAAAAGAGTGAAATAGACGAGCTCTTCTACAAATATGGGTGCATCATAGATATCGACTTAAAATTATCCCAACGTCAACCTGCTTACTGTTTCATAGATTTTGAAGACAGTCGAGATGCAAGGGACGCAGTTAGAGGTCGCGATGGCTACGAATTTGATGGATAGGCACTCCAATTTGAAATTGGTCATGGTGGACATGGGTCTTACTCTTTATCTGCTTCTGTATTTAAAGATACCCGCTTGCATCTTGGCAATATTTAAAAGATCATATGTGTCGTGCAGGAGATATGTGTTTCAATGAAGTGTATCGGACCAGAAGTGGCAATGTGGGAATTGTCGGCTACGTTTGCTATGATGATATGAAGTATGCTTTAAGGAAACTCGATGATTCATAGTTTTGAAATCGATACTCATTGTCATATATAAGAGTTAAAGAAGATAGTGGAGATGAGGATGGATTTTCAGGGAGTCGAAGCAGAAGTCGAAATAGTAGTCCCAATCGAAGCAAGAGACGTAGTAGAATTCATAGTCAAAATCAAAGATCGGTTTTGAAGTTTGAGTTGAGATCACCATGACTATCATTTTCAAGGTCTCCAATGAGTACATCTTCACAAAGTCAAAGTAGAGTTCGAAGCCCAAGCTGAGGTAGAAGTTTTAGCAGTAGCTAAAGAAGAAGTACAAGTCTTAGCCAAAGTCAAAGTAGAAGCTTTAGCCATAGCAGAAGGAGGATTAACAGCAAGTGAAGTAGATGTAGAAGGCCATTAATTGAAACAAATGTAGAAGACTAAGAAAAAATCAAATTAGGGGGCGGGGGCCTAGTTCGATTGGTTAAAGCATCTTGTTGCAGGAAAGAGGTCATGAGGTCTAGTCTCCTCCCAAACCTATGGTAACCAAGGGTGTGTCGCACCAGTGCCATTGGTTATGTGATTTTTTTTTATGGAAAACTGCAATTTATAGGAGGACGGATACCCGATCAATTCCTAGAGTCTAAAAATAAAAATAAAAAATCAACCAAATTAGAGGTAGAAGCATTAGCCAAAGTAAAAGCAGAAGTAGAAACCTTAGTAAGAACCTTAACAGAAGCTAAAGCAGACATACAAAATAAAAGCAAGAATAGCAGTCATACAAACAAAAGGATAACTGAATGCTAAAATCTTTAGTAATTTTAATGTACTTGTATTAACTATTTATTTGGCCTTGTTCAAATAATTTTAGTTGCTTTACAGTATACAATTTTCTATCATTTTGTCAGTTTGGATGCTTTTATTTCATTATTGTCTAGACTAGATAACATTTAAATTATTGTGGCTTATTTTTGTTCTCCATTTGCATCTCTTCTCTAGATTGTTAATATTACAATTTGAATTTGCAAGTAGTTTATTAAAATGTGCAGTATTCAATGCAGGCATATATCATTAGATTATAATTCTTGTTCTCTTGAGAATCAAATCCCCAAGCCATGCCATAAATATTTAAAAAATTATCAATAATATTATTGAAATATCTTCAGTTTTTACTTTTTTGAAATTGTAAATATTATAGATGTACAAACCAACGATAATAGGTTTTATATTTGTTTCACTTTTGATGTCATCTTTGAGTTTTTGAAGCTACTCCAATTAGATTACCATCTCCATTTCTATCAACACATCTTGCTCTTAATACTCTTAGATTGTCTTTTAAGCCACAAAATTCATCTTAAACCATCATGAAGGTGGAGGTTTTTATTATATTTATTTTCTAAGCATTCAAGAATCATCTCTTCTATCCTTATTAAGGGGTTATATTCATATTTATTATTAAATATTATGTATTATTAAATAATAATATTTTGATATATACAAATATGCCAAATTTAAGGTAAATGTTAAGGGTTTTTGTTAATACATTAATGCAATTTATCTTCATCTTTTATTTTCATTATTAGAATTACTCTCAACACAATAAAGACACCAATCTTTTTAAATAAAATAACTTTAAATTAAAAATAAAGTAACTCTTTAATAAATAAAAGATAGTTTTGTGTTTTTTATTATCTTAAATATGTCTATCTCTCAAGGTTCTTATCCATCCTAAATAACAAATTTAATATGGGCACATAAATAGAAATATATCTTGGTATCTTTTAGATAAGATGCATTTAAGATAAATATACTAGTTACTTACAATTGTAAAAGAGAAAAGTGAATACTTTAACGCTTTGATGAGTACACTTTTCCACTTCTAAAAATTGTACATATTTTTAAAAAAGGGGTAAAATTTTATTCAATCAAAAAGGATCCAAGAATACAAGGAGCAAGATTAGAAACAAATAACATCTAAAGGGAATCCAACCAACACAAACTAAAGAACAACAAGTCCTCAAAACCAGGAAAATAGGAACCTGTTCAAGGACCATGAATATCCTCATGAATTAACATCTTCAATTTTTGGGCATAAACATTGGGAAGATGCTCCTAATCATCAACCTTCCAGTCACCCCTAAACTCTGAAGCCCATTTAGATAAATAATCAGCAACATTTCCATCTCCAACGAAGTGGTTAACTAATGAATCTATTGCACAATCAAATTCAATTTCCAATTCACCCCATCAAAACAATGCTTGTTCAACAAATTAATCAAGATTTGAGAATCTGATTCACAAATAACCTTGAACTAGCCAAGAGGACATTCCTTTTTTAGAGAAACAAGAATTGGAAGAGCCTCCATGAGATTATTAGTCTAGTGGTCTTGATACATGGGGAAGAAGAAAATGGAAACCATAGAGCTATCTCTCCCCACACCTCCTACACCAACATAGCCCAAATTACCCCTAGAAGAACCATCAATGCCAATTTTTGAGATCCCAACAAGAGGCGAGGACCACCTGTCTTCTCTTTGGATTTTCCTATTGGGGTGTCTCCTCCCTTTTGAACAAGTCCTTGAGCTCAATCCATTAAGACCCAAACCCTACAACACCTCACTCTCCCAAAATTCTTAAAAAAACAATTTGGAAAACCATCCAAACCAGGGGTCTTACCTTTTTCCATATTGAAAACAATCTCCTCCAACTAATCTAGGGAAATAGGTTGATTGAGCACAACATTTGCTTCAAAGGGAACAATAGAGGAAACAAAATCCAAAACTTGTTTCACATCCCCCACTTCCTTTAGATAATCCTTTGTGAATAAGGAAGATAAATATCAAGTAGATTCTTGAGAGATATCCTAAAAAGAGGATAATTGAACACCTTGAGAGGAAGCAATTGAAGAAATTAAATTTCCATGCCCCCTAGATTTGACAGAGTTATAGAAGAAGAATGTATTCCTATCCCCCTCATGAAGCCAATCAATTATTGAATTTTGTTTCCAAAATAATTCTTCTTGCAGTTTCCATTTAGATAACATCTTCAAAGCTTTCCCTTCATCTTTAAGGGACTCATGGGTAATACCATAATCTATGTTATTCCTAGAGATGAAATCCAAATGATTCTATGATGCTGATTTCTCCTTAAAGAAATTCCTAAAACATTCCTTATTCCACTTTTCTAGCTGAAATTTCACAAATTGAAGCCCCTTAATGAAGGTATACATTGTTGTCCCATGTAGAGGAAAACCTCTAAACCACTAATATTTCATAAGGTCCTACAGAGAAGGCTCACACAACTACATTGGCTGGAATTTGAAAGAGGGATTCTTAGCACTATCCCTCCCATGTGCTAAAATTTTTATAGGTCAGTGATCCAAACCCCTCCAATCAAGAATTTTTGAATTGGAGAATATCCACTAATTGCCAATCCAAAAATTGGAAACTAAGAACTTGTCCAACCTCTCAGAGATAAATGCACCCCACATCTCTTGTTACTCCAAGTGAATGTACCATTAAAATCCTTTATTTCAATCAAGTTCAAAAGGCTATATTATCTCTAAACATTGACGAAAAAGATTTTGGCCAATCCAACCCACCCCTCTTTTCATCAAGATTGAGAATAGCATTAAAATATCTAGCCACAACCTAGGGAACCAAAGGAGCAAGGGATCACACATACCTTATATGATCCCATGTATGCGAAGTTTACAAGCCAAATCAGTCATAGAGTAGACATTAAAGAACAACAAGATTTTTCCAAAGTCAAAGCTTGAAGCAACCATGGACAACGAGTGCCTACCTGAAATCCACCACAAACGGGAAATATTTTTCTTGTCCCAAAGACATGAAATCCCATCGACACTTCCCTATGCCCCAATGCACTGACATTGACCTTGCCACCAAAGCTTAGAGGTGATCTTGACCATACCCTCCACCGACAACTTAATTTTTTGAATAAACAAAACATCAGGGGAATGAGCCCTGATCATTTTCCAATTTATTTTTTGTTTAGGGATGTTGTTCAACCTCCCACATTCCAAGAGAGAACAATCATTTTTGGTGGTTTGAAAAATGAGTCAAATTTTTTGACTAAATTTGGCTCCACCAAATTCTCACCCATTGACTTGATCTTATCTTGAACTTTCCTCCTCCCTATCTTGGAGGACCATTAGTTGTGAATGTAACCAACACATGGATGGACCAACATACACCTCATTTTCCACTAGAATAATTGATAAACTAGGAGACTCTGAGACATGACCAAAATCTATCAAAGCATTGGTACCCATCCTCACTGGATTATTACCACTCCCAACCTCTTTGGAATCCAATTTATCCTCCTCCAAGAAAGAATTATTATTTAAAGTCCTATGGAAACTCAATTTGTTGGTCAAAAGATTACAAGGCCTCAAACCCGTTATAAGTGGCATCATCTTGCCTATCCTTAAGGGTCCTCCTCAAGAATCTTCCCTTATTGTGTGAATTTACTAGAATAAAACCCTCCTTATCAATCACACCATCAGACATAGGGGATTTCCCTTTAGCCTTTGATGGATCAGGGCAAGTAGGTCTCTTAGCCAAATCCCCTCTAGAGGCCAATCCTGAAGTGTTGAGCTTAGGAAATTTCTTCTGCAGGAGCCCATATTCATGAAAAATCCAAAATCAAAAGGGAAAAGCCTCATAATCAAGCTATTGAACCCATGATGTGGACCCAACTTGAATTTCCAAAACATCTAGTAATGGGTTATTTAAATCAATCTCAACACAAATGTGGTAAAGGGAGATTAACTTTTTCTCTAGAGTCTATTGTGATGGTTCCACGGGCTTACCTAACATGAGAGAAATCATGTGCATAATATCATTCCTCCAGAACTCTAGAGAAAGCCATGGAAGCCTCACCTAAACCAACACCCTAGAGGGAAGCTCCTCAGCTAGGTTAAATCCAATGTGTTAATGTTTAATAAATAATCCAACCTGATTATAAAAATAGTGTCCACCTTCAAAATCCCTATTTCGATCTGCTAAACCAGAGAACACAACCATAAAATAATTTTTGGTTGCTTGTATAACCTCCACATCTCCTTTTGGATTCCAAGTGTGATGAACCCAAGACTAAAGAAATGGAAGAGAGAATTTGATCCCCATAAACTTATAGATTAAAGCATGGTTACATAGATAGGAAACATCCTCCTCAATAGAGTGTAGTTGAATCACAATGACTAGATGATACACACTCTTAAATAAATAACCATTCAATTTTAGGGCACGAGACCCACCAAATTGTGATGAACCAACACCATTTGAGAGAATGTTTAAAAAATTTAGACCCTTAGCAGGCATAGATGGGGTGAATAATACCCCAATAATACTTCCACAAAAAGACATATTGTTCACATTACCTACAGCTACATCCATCATCAAACAAATCTACCACACAAAAGAAGACAAAAAAATTAAAAAGAGACAAACTCCACCATTACAAAACCCCCATCACACACAAAAAACACCCCAACCTAGCAAACCCCTCTACCAAAAAACCCCACACAACTAACTCCAAACAACCCGCTCCAAGACAAAGGCATGTAGTCGAAACCCATTTCCAAGACACATAATTGCACACCTACCCAGTCACATATACAAAGAAGAACAAACATGCAAGTTGTGATCCCTCATAGGCTGCACACCCACACCCACTGCTTAGATGCCAATGCCATCTTGTTTGTATTGTTTCAATTAGGAATTGTACATATTGCCAAAATATGATATTTCTAATTTGTGAGAGATGTAAAGCACAATTCTTATAAGTGGAAAATGTTGATTATCAAGGTGAAGAAAGCTTGCAATATGAACTTAAATAAGTGAATGCAAGTCTGAAATATGTAGATTAACCTTTAGCCTTATTGTGAAGAAAGAATGAGAGAAAGAGATATAAGAATCATAACACATGCAACAACATATTTACGTGGAGAAACCCCAAAGGGAAAAAAACTCCACTGAAAGAGAGGCAAGTATATTACTGATAATATGAAATATTACATGCAGTGATAGACTTCTCTTATCATTCCCTGTAAAATCTAGCAGCACCCTGTTACCCTACAAACTTGTAAAACTAAGTTGAATAACTCTAGCTCAAGGCCCCAATTTAAAGAGATTTGTGAGGATGAAAACCACCATGGTTTCACCAAAAAATAGGAAAAAATAACACCTAGAAAAACCCATGCCTGCCTTCTTGAAATGGTCAAAAAATACCCAAAATAGCCTCTTATAGATTCTTTACAGCTGTCATAAGGCATCTCTCATGCATGGGCACCTGGGGTCCAAAATAGCATATTTTGTCATAGGGAATTTGTCATACTGTCATAACATCTTATGAAAACTATCATATATTTCACATATGCTCTTGCAACACCCTATTTTGACCCAAAAACCTTATTTTAGAAGATTCCAAAGTGGGACTCCTAGCTATTTTGTCCTTTTCCAAAAGGACAAACGGTAATGGTAACACTACATTTACATTGTCTCTTTCACCACCATTAGTCAAATGGTTTCACCTCTTATGAGTAAATGTATAAAAAAATTTAGAAGAGTAATAAATTAAAGGATTTACAAGGTTGATCACACCTAAATCCTAACATTCTCCCACTTGACATCATACATTGTAAATTACACCCATAGAGATACAATTACATAGAATTAAGTATAGTGATCAAGGCCCATGGCCTTTCTACACCAAGAGAACTTATCTTTGGTAATTGGCTTCATAAGAGAATCTACAACATTATCCAAAGTGTCAAATTTTTCAATCAAGACCTGTCCATTCTCAACCGTTTCTCACAAAAAGTGATACTGAACATCAACATGCTTAGTACGAGCATGATACATAGGATTTTTAGCCAAACATATGGCACTCTGACTATCACGTCCGATCCTCACTATCTGGAAATCAAAACCAATACCATTACCAAGTCTCTATAACAAAACTGCCTCCTGAGAGGCATGTGTAGCAGCCATATACTCTACTTCAGTGGTAGAAAAAGAAACTATAGGTTGTCTTTTACTCATCCAACTCACTGCTCCTCCAAACAAAGTAAACACATAGCCACTAGTGGACCTTCGACTGTCCAAGTCACCTGCCCAATTTGCATCAACAAAACCTTGTATGTCCAATGACTTATCAACATTGTCAGTACCATGATAAACCAAATAGTAATCAGAAGTGCCTTGCAAATAAATACCCTTTTAACAAAAGTCCAATGTTCTTTACCAATGTTAGACATAAACCTTCTTAGAACTCCCATTGCTTGGGCTATATCTAGTCTGGTACAAACCATTGCATATATTAAACTACCAACAACACTAGCATAAGGAACTTTATAAATTTCATCAATATCATCATCTAATTCAGGACACTTGTCTAAACTCAACTTAGTACCAACAAGAAATGGAATATTTACTGGTTTACAATCCTGCATATTAAATCTCTGCAAAATAGTGTTAACATACTTACTTTGACTTAACCAAAGCTTTCTGTGAACCCGATCCCTAATGATTTCCATCCCAAGAATATATTTAGCATCTCATAAATCTTTCATATCAAATGTGCCAGAAAGCTGAGTTTTAAGTTTCATAATCATTGTCTTATTGTTACTAATTAACAACATATCATCCACATATAAGACAATAATTAGTATCTGATCATCAATAACTTTAAAATAAACACAGTGATCCTATTCACTTTTAAAAAAACCCAAATTTAATGTAAATGCATCAAAATTTTGGTACCACATCCTAGGCGACTATTTCAAACCATATAGAGACTGTTTTAACCTGCAAACCAAGTGTTATTTTCCTTTTGCAACAAAACCATGAGGTTGTTGCATATAAATTTCTTCCTCAAGATCCCTATGCAAGAAAGTAGTTTTAACATCCATTTTTTCTATTTCTAAATCATAAGCAGTAGCAATGGATAAAGGGAATCTAATAGAAGTTAACTTAGCAATAGGAGAGAATATTTCACCAAAATCAACTCCCTCTCTCTGGGAGTATCCTTTGGCAACTAATCTGGCCTTGTACCGTTCCAAATTTTCATTTGTACCAAACTTATTTTTATATACCCTCTTACAACCAATGGCCTTTCTTCCTTTGGGAAAACTAACAAGATCCCAGGTGTCACAATTTTTTCAAAGACATCATCTCATCTTGCATGGCCTGCATCCAAGACTCACAATCTTCTAAAGAGAGAGCCTCCCTGAAAGATCTAGGTTCATCATCAGTACATAACAAAGTAAATTTATAACAAAAATTAGGTGGTCTATACCTATCAACTAGATTTTGTTGTCTTGTGGACCTTATCAAAGGTGGAGTAAGAGGTTCCTACTCATGTGCATCCCCGTTGTTTTCAACTTCTTCTGTTACAATAGATTCTTCAGAACTCTCTTCTTCTTCTCCATATTCTTGTCCATCTCTCTTTTCTTCCACATGTGCATCTTCTTGCTTAGTTTCAAAATGCACTGTCTTTGACTTTTCCTTTGGTTGCTCATCTTTAGAGTTAGCTCTAAATTCCCTGAAAATAACATCTCTAGAAAATATCATCTTTCGTGTTAGTGGATTCCAAAGTTTATAACCTTTAACATTTTCACCATAACCTACAAAGATGCATTTCTGAGATTTGGGATCCAATTTAGACTGCTTCTCTTGAGGCACATGAACAAAATCCTCACAACCAAAGACCCTTAAATGTGAAATTGAAGGCTTTTTACCCAACCACATTTCATAAGGTGTTTTATCAACAAGAGCTTTACAAGGAGATCTATTAATTAAATAACAAGCAGTACCGACAACTTCTTCCCAAAAGAACTTATCTAACTTAGTAATACTTAACATGCTCCTAGCCCTTTTCATTAATGTATGGTTCATTCTTTCTACTACCCCATTTTGTTGGGGTGTGTAAGGTGTAGTCTTTTGCCTAACAATTCCTGCATGTTTTTAAAACTCATCAAATTCCTTAGAGCAATATTCACCCCCATTGTGAGATCTCAATACTTTTATCTCACAATCAGTTTTCTTTTCAACCAATGCCTTAAATTCCTTAAATTTGGTGAACAATTCATATTTTGTATGCATAAAATAAATCCAAGTATATCTTGAGTAATCATCAATGAAGGAAACATAATAACGAGATCTACCCAAAGAATCTATATCCACTAGACCACATACATTTGAATGAATTAGTTCTAACAATCCATTAGCTTTATTAGTTCCTTTAGGAAATGATGACCTATTTTATTTACCAAAAACATAATCCTCACATAAATAATTTTTACCAATAGAATAATCAGAAATACTATCTACTAGTTTCTTATCAAGTATGGTCCTAAGACCTTTTTCACCAATGTGACCCAATCTATGGTGCCACAACATACATGCATTTTTAGTGCTAGTTACAAAAGAGGAGTTAAAAAAAGTAGAAGCATGTAGCATAAACAAATTTCCTATCCGGGAGCCTTTAGCAACCACCAAACTTCCCCTTACCATCCTACAACGAGACTTGTCAAATGTCACATGCATTCCAGAATCATTCAGCTTGGAAACCAAAATTAAAATTTTTGTAAGTCTTGGAATATGTAAAACATCATCAAGGATTTTAACCCTCCCATCACTGAAACACAACTTTACCTTTCCTTTACTGATAATATTTTGTGAGCTATCGTCACCCATAAAAACCTCTCCTCCATCATATTCTTTCTATGTATAAAACCACTCCTTATGAGGAGTCATATGGAAGGAAGCACTTGAATCAATAAGCCAAGCATCATTACAAACTATGTTAGCTGAAATAATCAAAGCATAAAAATCATCGTTATCAGAGGACTTTTCTGTGGAGGAATCTACATTATTTTTCTTGTTTCTACATTCCTTCTTCACATGTCCCTATTTACCACAGTTCCAACACTTCACTCTACTCTTTCCAGGGGTCTTAGATCGTCCTTTAGACTTGTCCTTCTTATCCCCTTTAGGCCCTTTCTCTGTGGGCCTACCTTGCACATGCAAGGCATCTTGCGAGCCACTAGGCATGGTCTTCCTCCTCATCTCCTCTAAAAGAATTATGGGAATAATATTATCCATCTTAGGTTTTGCACCACCACTTATTATAGCAACAATTAAATTTTCCCAAGATTCTAGCAAAGAGAAAATAAATAAATTGCATTTATCCTCATCTTCTATTTTAACATCAATAGATGCAAGCTAAATTATAATCAAATTAAAATCATTCAAGTTTTTAGCAATACAGTCACCATCCTTCATCTTTAATGAATATAAACATCTTTTGAGATACAACTTGTTAGACAAACTCTTAGTTTGGTAGATTTCACCTATCTGCCTCCAAAGCTTGTATGTCATGTCTTCTGAAGAGACATTCAGGAGGAAAAAAACAGTGAGATAAAACTGAATGGTCCCTTGAGCCTTCTTGTCTAAATTCTTCCAATCTTCATCTGACAAGGTTGAATTAGATGGCTTCTTATCAACTAAAACTGGTAACCACTGATCTCTCTCCTCAAGGAGATCCTCCACTTTCAACTTCCACATCTCGTAACTAATGCCATTGAACTTCTCAATATCTTGACGAGAGGTGAAGGCCATGGTATGCAATCTTTCACAAATTTGCAAAACCCACCACACAAAAGCTGCCACTACAGTAAAAAAACCTTCAACACTTTAAAAGGAAAGAGTCCCTTCCTTAACAGAATTGTTAGCTCTAATACCAAATGTTGATTATCAAGGTGAAGAAAGCTTGCAATATGAACTTAAATAAGTGAATTCAAATCTGAAATATGTAGATTAACCTTTAGCCTTATTGTGAAGAAATAATGTGAGAAAGAGATAGAAGAATCACAACACATGCACCAACAGATTTATGTGGAGAAACCCCGAAGGGAAAAAAAATCCACCACCGAAAGAGAGGAAAGTATATTACTGATAATCTAAAATATTACATGCAGCAATATAATTCTCTTATCATTCCCTGTAAAATCTAGCATCACCCTGTTACCCTACAAACCTACAAAACTGAATTGAATAACACTAACTCAAGGCCCCAATTTAAAGAGATTTGTGAGGATGAAAACCACCATGGTTTCACCAAACAATAGGCAGAAATACCACCTAGAAAAACCCATGCCTCCCTCGTTGAAATGGTCAAAAAATGCCAAAAATAGCCTCTTATAGATGCTCTAACAACTGTCATAAGGCATCTCTCATGCATGGGCGCCTAGGGTCCAAAAATAACATATTCTATCATATGGAATCTGTCATATTGTCATAGAATCTTATGAAAACTATCATATATGTCATAGATTCTCTTACAACACCCTATTTTGACCCAAAAACCTCATTTTAGAAGATTCCAAAGTGGGATGCCTAGCTATTTTGTCCTTTTCCAAAAGGAAAAACGGTGACGATAACACTACATTTACATTGTCTCTTTCACCACCGTTGGTCAAATGGTTTCACCTCTTATGGGTAAATGTACAAAACACTTTAGGAGAATAATAAATTAAAGGATTTACAAGGTTGATGACACCTAAATCCTAACAACAAAGGGTGCTCATCAAAACATAGAAACATAATGTCATATTTTGGCAATATGTACCATTAAGAAAATCAATTTAAGAAATCAAGAACTTTTCAATATCTATTGATGAACTACATAATATAATAATTTACAACTTTCATGAAAATGAACATCATTATGAAAAGAAAAATAAAGGTGAAATAAAAAACTAGATATGAGTGCAAAATATTTGTAGTTAAAAATATGGTAGGGACAAGACATTATAGCTAATAGTTGAGATCATAAAAAATATTCATAATTTTTATGAAAAATTAATAGAAGATGAAGATGAAAGATAAACGATAAAATGAAAAGCAAAGGAATAATGTCTTCATTGTTTAGTATGCACTAGAATATGATGAGTGTATTGAAAATATAGAAGCTTGTTACATGTGTTTCAAGTTCTACCTGGAAAGATGATGTAAACATCACAAATGACAAAAACTGTTATGTATTATCTTTTATATTTTAATTAGAGGGTGTCCAATAAATTAGAATTTATAAGATATTTTTTTCTTTTCATGGTGTTCCTAATTTCCTTACACTTTGGTCACTAAATAGTGGTTAGGAATTGGAAAGTTATCTTGTTAAGGTGAAAAAAATTAAGTCTAGGAAAACATAATTTTTTTTATTATATTATCTTTAAATGTATTTATAATAGAAGATAATCCTTATTGAATATGTATGCATGTATATACTAGAGAAACATGTTTAGTTGCCTCATCTAATCTTTATTTATACATGAGGTAGAATGCAACATCTCAAGATCTATTTTATGAGCTCCACTTTTTTTTTTAAGTCCCATTTTTTAAAATTTAACAATTTTTATAGGGTATAATTAGAAGAAATAAGATTCTTAAGGATGTTGATACCAAGTACATCTCTTTGTATGGATTATCATAGATTTTTTTACATAATTTGTATTTTTGATCTTGTATGGGGCTTAATGAACTTATACTTTATTATTTGTGACTTATGATATCTTTCCAAAGATTTTGGTGATCAAGAAACATGTTTCAAGTTACATTGGATGTAGTAGTTTTTATGGTGTGAACCACATTCAATTTTGGAGATTTATTTAAATATTTATTTAAATATTTGGTTGATTGCATGTTTTATGGGAATTAAGATTTGTGTCACCTTATAGTTGAAGGAGAATTTTACAGTGCAAAATAAATAGAGAAAAATTAGAAGCACAAATTTAACTCAATATTTACATGGAAAACTTGGTAAAATTATACTAGGTAAAAATCATGAGCAAAAATCTCTTCGTATTTTTATTTTTTATAAATTTACAATTAAAAAAATATTTTGGAAGTAACAAAAAACATGAATTTGAAAGAGTATAAGAAATTTGAGTTTCAGAGTCCTTGTCAAACAAAATTTTCCAAAAATAAAAAGCCTGACTCACACAACTACATGTCAAAAATTTTCCAAAAGTATCACAAATAGTGAGTCCCATTTTTTATGGCTTCATCAGAAATTCCTTCACTATCAATGCCATTTGGCATCCAAGGGGTCTATGACAACCCCCTTGGGACCCCTTGTCATTTCAACCTTTGATTGAATAAATAGGTGTTTATCCACGTTGGGCACATACCTGAAGCACTACCTAGGTACTCAATATCGACTATTCGTCACTATTGTAATAACAATATAGTTGACTTCAAATTAAAACAATAGTAAACCAAGATTATAAGCATTGTTAATAATCATTTGAGGGAAAAAATGTTGGATATTTGAGTTCGGACTCAAGTTTGACCAAATATTGTATTGTAATATAATTTGAATTCAATAATTCACTCATTACAACCAAAGGAGTAAGGCCTAGCAAGTTGGAAGCCCACTATGGTAGATTATATTTTTTCATGATTAAGAATCAATAAATATTGTATTATTTTATTTTATTTTAAAGAGGGGTAAACACTTTTGACTTAGAGCTATGAACCGGTGAGGTCACAAATAGGGGACCTCATCCCCAATATAAATTCTCAAAAATTCCACCCCAATGGGGTTTGAACCTTGATGGAAAGAATAACAACACAACTACTCAACCATCACACAATGCTACTATTGGAAATGAAAATTGTATTATTGTTTCATTATTTCATTATAATATTTTTATTTAATTAAATATATTTTTCATTTCACTAAGTGGTATTTGAGAATACATTTAGAATCTTGAGGAGAGAGATTGAGATGATATTCTACAATTGCTTCTTCTTGTGAATAGATTATTGTAGTGAGATAGCTTGCTTTAGATTCAAGGTGTTGTTAATGTGGATGCAAAGATATAAGATATATTAGAGATGAATAAGAAATGAATATTTGAATGGATAATTTTAAATAAGACTATAAAATAAACCCTAACCCTAGAGTTGATGAGAGTGGTGAAGAAAAATAAGCAATCCCTATTAAGAAAATTGGAAGTAAGAAGAGGAGAGATTTTGAAAGATATACTAGACATTGGTAAGAAAAGTAGGGTATATATGTTAGACACACATGACAAGTGAGAGGGGGGGTGAATCAATTGTGCATTAAAACCTTAAAAACCTTATTAATAATGTTGACAAATGAAATAGCAACACATCCACAAACATTCACAATAGAACACCAGATTTTTATGAGGAAAACCCTATAAGGGAAAAAACCACAGTGAGGATTAACTAACTATATGAAAACCAAAATTGATTATAAAAGGCTCACTACCCAGAGGAATCACTATCCAAAAGAAAAGGCTCACTATCATGGAATATCTCTTCTTTTGGATTACAAAGAAATTGTTACAAGGAGGTTCACTACCTCAAAAAAACTAGAGAAACCACCACAATGTCTCTTTGCCATCCGCAACCTTCAGCTCACTGCCTCTAATAACTTCTGACACACTAAATTGTAGACACCTTTTGTTCACTGCTTCCAATAGCCTTAGGCATTCTTTCACACACTCAAATATCAAAAAATGATCACAAATACATCATTCCATACCACACACCTCTCCAAAAACTTGAGCTTGCATATATATCTCCACAACCTCGAATAACCTTCTCTATGTTAGCTTCAATGAAATATATGCACCTCAAACATGCAACCACCAAATAGGTCAGCACTAAACACATCTGTAGTGGAAAGAAGTGAGGGTAGACCACATCAAGGTTTAACCAAGACTCAATATATACCAACATGCTACACCAGGCTTCCACAAACCATGAAGCTCATCAATAAACAACACTAACACAACAGGTTGGCCAAATCGACACTAACACCATCAAGCAACCAAATTCACACTTCACCAAGATTGAAAACAACTTGCAGATCATGTAGCAACATTACACAACACCTTGGAATATTCCAACATCAATAGAAAATTCAAAACACTGGCATAAAAATATGAAATTGAGAATACTATCATATTGCACAACTAGTCAAACTACCATAGAGATACAACTCATGAACCAAGCTTGCAGAATAACTGAACACTAAAAAAACCAAGGGAAGGTAGATACAAAAAATATTAGAATATTCTAAAATTCACAAGACAAGAAACTTTAGCATGGATAAATGCAGAGCAACTCCATTTCTCCCAAATATCCCTCTTCACAAACTAGAGACAATTCAACACATTGTTAAACATATCTTCTACTGCCACATGATCTAGAACCTAAAACTATGGATATAACACATGTGAAGACCTTTAATCATCACTTTCAAACCACACAAGAACATATTCAAGACTGATGAAATGTTGATAAAAATATAGAACACTTCCCACTTACCTTGTACAATCTTTATGCAAATTTTATCAAAAGAACTTGGAAACCAAGTGACCCTGTTGCATCTACAACACTTGCTCAGCACCATACACACCTTCTCAACATATCCATACCATAGGTTGAAATCAATGAAAAATTTGATGACAACACAGTGTAACAATCTCTCCCTTTGTCATTGATGGCAATATCTACTAAAAAACCATGGATAAAAGTAGCTATGCATCTCTAATACTCAAGAAACTCTCCCCCTTACTTCAGCTCCCCCCCTTGAACATTTATTTCCCTATGTTTTTCATACTTATCTCTCTCCCCCTTTGACGTCAATGGTAAAGGGAAAAACCTATATGCTTCACTTTAGGCATAAAATATGCCCCCCCTGACTACACCAACCAAAGACACCACTACCTGCTCCCCTTGAGATATAACCTTCATTAGACTAGGAAAATGAATACATCTTGTGTTGCTCTCCTGGAGAGATGCACAACCTTATGCATCTAGTTGAAAGGAGGGGAAATAGCCCCTAGCTTATGTTTGAGATACTCAAATGCATCTTTTGAAAGAGCCTTTGTGAAAATGTCTGCTATTTGATCTTTGTTAGGCACATACTCCAACTTCAGTTCCTTCTCAACAAATTTCTCTCTTAGAAAGTGATCAAATAGAGATATGCTTTATTCTTGAATGCATTATAAGAATTTTTAAAATTTTGATAGTTCTTGTATTATCACACAAGATAGGAATAGGTTCATCATATGATATTATGATATATTTCAATGTCTGCTTCATCCATAACACCTGTGTACAACAAGATGCTACAACAATATATTATGCCTCTACAATTGATAATGTCATTGAATCCTACTTCTTACTTATCCAAGAAACTAGTCTATTTCCAAGGAAGAAAACACCTCCACTTGTACATTTTATGTCATCCACATAACCTACCCAATCTGCATCTATATATGCACTCAAAGAAAAATTAGTATCCTTAGAATACCATAGACCATAGTTTGGATTTCCCTTCAAATATTTGAATATATTTTTTACTGCTACCACATGTGACCTTCTAGGATCTTCTTAAAATCTTTCCACAAGACATACTGCATGCATAATATCAGGTCTAGTTGTAGTTAGATATAGTAATCCACCAATCATGGATCTATACTTAGTCAGGTATCTCTTAGGAGATTCACCATTTCTGCTTAATTGACAAGTCAGATATCTCTTAGGAGATTCATCATTTTTGCTTAATTGACAACCAATAACCATGGGAGTATTTAATGGTTTAGAATCATCCATCCCAAACTTCTTTAACATTTCCTTTACATATTTTGATTGTGAAATGAATATACCTTTTTCTAATTGACTAATTTGTAGCCAAAGGAAGAAAGTCATCTCCCCAAGCATTGACATTACAAACTCATTTTGCATATTCTCTACAAACTTTTTACACATGGTATCATTTCCTCGAAAGATTATATCATCAACATACACAACCACAATCAAGATTTGATATTTCTCAACTTTGAAGTAAAGGTTGTTGTTTGTGATACCCTTTTTGAATCCATGTTATAGTAAGCATCTGTCCAATCTTGCATGCCAGACTCTAGGAGCCTATTTGAGACCATATAATTCCTTCTTCAACTTGTAGACCATATCAGGATCTTCTAATAACTAAAAACCTTTTGGTTGTTCAATGTACAATTCTTCTTCTAACTCACCATTCAAAAATGCAAACTTTACATCCATCTAATATACCTTGAAGTCTTTATGTGTCACAAAATCCAAAAACATCGTAATACCCTCCATGTTTGATTCTTCTCAATCTACCTCAGTTCTTCTTCTATAGCATTGATCCAATTTTCATCCTTGCATTCTTTAGTAACTATTTTAGGTTCTATTTTAGAGAGTAAACAAAAAATTACCTTTTCCTTTGCCATAATATCTTTTCTTCTTGTTAGCACACATTTTCTCTTGTCTCCAATTATTTTATCCTCATAATATTTTTTTTGCACATACTTAGGAGTCTTAGGGATCTTTTATAGAGCTATGAGATAAGGGGGATTTGTTGCTCACAAGTCTCTTTGTTCTCAAGAGAATTCCAAGGAGAAAACTTCCCTTAACCACCTCAATGCTAGCTGGATGAAGAAATTACAAAGAAACTATACTCAAACTAATTATCTCGAAAGACTACTTCAAAATCTAAGAGAGCAAGATTTCTAGATCTCTGCCTCGAAAGGAGGAGCTCTCAGTTGACGGACTACAATGCAGAATCAAGATACCAATGTGGTGTGTTGGAGTCCAAAGGATGCACTAGCGTCCCCAACAAAAGAGAATTCAAGACTTGGGAAAAAGGACTAAAAGCTTCACTATCTAACACGGATTTGAGGTCTATTTAATAGAGTAACTAAATAGAAGACAAAGAATGAGATAAAATATAAGGAGAGCCAAAAGAAGACTTTAAAATGGCCAAATTCTTGAATCCTTCCTCTGAGCTCTACTTTCACAACCTGCACACAGAACAAACATGGAAAAATGTTGGGGTTATTTCAAGGCTTGCCACAGTCAAACCCCTATTTTGGTGTTCCCACCTCCACAGATAGCCAAATAAATAGAGAGAGTAAAAAAATAGATAAAAGGAAGTGGTGAAAACAATCCCCGCTTGAGGAGGAGAACCCACACCACTGAATAGTAAATGAACAAAGATATCTAATCTATTTTCAAATAGATAAGAGAAAGAGAGTGTTACCAATAAGCCTCGCCCCTCTTGAACACATGCACACATCATTGAATGCTTGCTAGAGAGATTTGGCTATTGGAGGGACCTTAGTCTGATAGAGCTTCGATTGTAGAAGTGTTATTTCCAAGAGTAGAAGAGGCTAAAAATATGAAGTGAGATTGAGAAGAGAACAAATCAAATGAGAGAGGACCCCCCAAAATGAGAGCAAAAGGGAGTTTTGTTGCATGCAAGGGCGGAAGGAGCCATTACACCCAAGAATATATCTACAAAGTTGCGTGTTTTGAGTCAATATTTCAAGATTCCATGTTTCAAACTAAAAAAAATGCTAGCACACTAGCACACCGTGCAAATGTCTGCACACTGCACAGGCATCCAAAATGCTAGTTTTCAAGAAATAGGATGGCAGACTGTTGTCGCTTCATCATTGGACCTCATGGAGTTGGAATCATGAAATTTAAACCCATGAGGCTCTTATCATAAATGTGTTTAGGCACAATAAATGCTAGGCAAAGTGCTAAAATGTGAAATTGCCCCTAGGTGCAATTTTGTGACATTACATTTTTCCCCCACTTTAGTGGGCTCGATTTTGGAAAAAATAAGCCACACTAAAGTAGAAAAGAAAAATTCAACCCAAAACTTGAAATTTTACTGATTTATGTGCCAAAAAGGATACTGTAGAGGCCATAGAGGTCAAGTTGACAAGTACTGAAGATTCCCCTAGTGATCGAACTCAACGAAAAATACAACATTTGTCGTGAAAAAGCCACACAAAATTTTGTTTTACCAAACTCCATATTTTAAGTTAGCTCGAAAATGAAAAGAAGCTACTAAGGTGAGAAGAATGATCAAGAAAAAATGTGGTGATTTGGAAGAAAATTTTAATAAAGAAGTGACTGTATTCCCCCTCTTAGTTTTTCCCCTAGTCAAGGGGGAAAGAGTAAGAGAAATGGAGGGACCACAAGCACCAGGAAAAATGGGCCCTGGGGGGCGTATATATACCCAGGTGGACCCCTAGAAGGGTATGTTTCCCGGTTGCATAAGGCCCACTCTGTGTCTACCATTCAGCCTCAGCCACAACCACAACCACAACCACAACTAGAGGGATTCAGGAGCCATATGCCCGAGGCCTAGACAACCATTTTGTACATCATTTTTGTAGCGATGTTATATATATTATAGGCAACTTTTTGATGTATAGATAATGATACATATATACAACAATCACTCACTTTCTGACGAAAATGACACGATAAATGTACATGACATTGATATTTATATATAAACATGAGATCCCAATTCTGATATCATTGGGGTTCTTCATTTCATGTGTATGTTCCTTTCATTCATGTATGTTGGTGCTATGGATTTTATATGTATGGATGTATGTTAACTTAGATGCTATCATGAATTAATAAGCACTCATAGATGTATGTTAACTAAGTACAATGATGATCTAATTACCTAACCAAAAGATGTAATGTAGTGCATGGATACATAGCATAGTAAAACACACGCATGTATGTCTCTCTCTCACACACATGGTTGCATCATAACACAAAAATTTTCATAATGTGTTAATGAAGGAATGTTAAAACACACAATGCTACAATCTCTGAAGAGTGAACAATGCACGTATGACACATAAACACTATGCATAGTATCAAAAAAGGTGCATTGCATTAACAGATTCTTTTAGAGGCATCCCATCCATGGATGACAATCTATATGTACCAAAACTATACACGAAGATTAAAATGTAAGGGCCAACCAATTAGGATTGAACTTCCCCTTTTGATCAGGCAACACATTTACATTTGTTTAATTCTCATAGAGGACTAGTTCATATACCTTGGAAGTTCTAGGAAGAACACCTTGATTATACTATTTGGATAATGATCGTTGATAAGCCTTAAGATGGTCGAGGGCCTATAATCAGTGCTCATTGAGCATCTCAAGCTGATGCAAATGATTAGATTGGTAAGTTTTGTCATCAATTAACCCTTTAAGGGAAACCCGTAAAGATGAAATTTCCAACTCCAAAGGCATGATAGCTTTGGTGCCATACATGAGGTTGTAAGGTGTTGTTACCATCACTATACAAACACTCATGCCATAGGCCCACAATGCGTACATCAATTGGGTATGCCAATCCTTACCATGCTTATTCACTATTTTACAAAGAATGAGCTCAAGAGTCTTATTAAACGCTTTCGCTTGGCCATTAGATTGAGGATAATACAATGTAGAGAATCTATGTTGAATATGAAACTTTTCCAAGAATTGCTTCACTTCCTTGTTCTTAAATGGTGTACCATTATTGAAAACTAAGGTGGAAGGAAATCCAAAGTGAGAAATAGTTTTGTTTAGATGAAAACTATAGATAGCTTCAGTGGTCCTAGATCAAAAAGGGACAACTTCAACCCACTTTGTGAAGTAATCGATAGCAGTGATGATAAAGACATTTCCTTTAGAAGGAGGTGATATCTTTCCAATAATATCCAACCCCCATTTTGAAAATGACCAAGGAGAGGTCTAATTTTGTGACTCTTGTGCAAGAGCATGAATAAGACGACTATGTTTTTCATATTGCAGGAACTTAACAAAATCAAAGGAATCTTGTTCCATTGTTTTCTAAAATTATCCCACTTGAATGAATTTTTGCACCAAGGATTTACCACCAAAATTTCCACCCTTGGAGCTTGAATGGGTTTCCTTAAGGGAAAGGGGTATTTCCACTTTAGTGAGACATTGGAGAAGTAGAACATTGTAAGATTTTTGATAAAGAATATCTGATAAGACAACATAACGGACCGAAATCTTTTGTAGATGAGTGTGATCGCTCTTCATCACATCATTGGGAAAGTTTCCAGTCTTCAGATAGTTGTAGATGTTAGAATACCATTCTCCTGGGCATCAAGACCGAAGGATATGAACCAAAAAGTGCTATTCTTTTGTATCCTTATCTAAAGGTACCAAGGAGGCAACACTCGCCATGGCATCCACTTGTATGTTTCTCTCCTAGGGACACTATCTATTGTAAAAGAAGAGGACTGATTAAGTAAAGACAAAGCAAGATCTCGATACTAAGGAAAATTACTTTTCTTTTCCTGATAGGTTCTCGTAATTTGGTTCAAAATAAGCTCAAAGTTACTATGTAAATGAAGATGTTTTATTTTTAAGGCAATCGTGGCATGAAAGTTAGAAATGAGAGATTTGTACTCAATGATGTTGTTGGTGCAAGGGAATTCCAATGGAAAGGAGAGAGGGATCGACTTACCTCTAGGCGAGATTAGAACCACACCCACTCTAGAGCTAGTCTGGCATCTTGACCCATCAAAATACATATTCATCATTATTAATTATGAAAATATCCTCATTAGGGAACAAGTCCAAACCTGGGAAGGAGCGAGATGAGGGAGTGTCCACTAATTGATCGAAAACCACTTGTCCTTTTATTGATTTTTGAGTAAAAATCTTTATGTTGAGCTCAAAAAGAAAAATTACTCATTTTGCTAACCTTCTAACAAGATCAACACTAGAAAACAAGTGCTTCAAAAGATCACTTTTGATAATAACATGTGTTTCAACATGAAGAAGATAGTATCTTAACTTCTGTGTTGTGAAGATAAGAGCAATACATTTCTTTTCCATGGAAGAATAACAAGTTTCATAATCAACCAGGATGCGACTAATGTAGTAGATAGCTCTTTCTTTCTCGACATAATCATATTGAGTGAGAAAAGTTTCCAAAGCATACGGTGATGTGGCAAGGTAAAGCAAAAAGAGTCTATCCTGCGTAGCCAACATTAATATGGGGGGATGGGAAAAATACATTTTTTTTGAATCAAAATATTTATGACACTCTTCATCCCATATAAAGTGAACATCTTCTTTAATAAACACGTGAAAGGAAGGGTATGATCAGCTAATTGAGATATAAATCTATGAATTTCCTGAATCTTCCATTTTAAACTCTACAACTCAGTAATGTTCCTAGGTGGAGGTATGTTAACAATTGCGTAAATCTTATTTGTGTTGACTTTGATCCCACAATGAGAAACTATGAATCCAAAAAGTTTTCCTTCATCCACACCAAAGACACACTTAAGAGGATTAAGTATCATCTTATAGAGTTGAAGTCTTTCAAAAATGAGATGAAGATTCCCTACATGATCCTAACGAGTTATGGATTTCACCAAGATGTCATCAAGGTAGTCTTCCAAGATCTTATGAATGAAATTATGAAAGATTAGGGTCATTTCTCATTGGTAAGTCTCTCCTATATTCTTTAATCCAAAGGACATGACCACATGGAAAAAGGTACCCCAAGGGGTAGTAAAGGTTGTCTTATATTGATCTTTCGAGTTAATACGAATTTGATTATAGCCCAAGAAGCTGGAAATGAAAGATAAAAAAGCATGGCTTGCAATCGAGTCCACAATCATAACAATATTAGGCAATAAAAAATAATCCTTAAGAGAAGCCTTATTAAGATCACGAAAGTCAATGCATATATGGATACAACCATCAAGTTTTCTAACGGAAACAATATTTGAAATCCAAGGTGAGTAATCAATTGGAAGGATAAAGCCTACTTTTAATAGCTTCTCTATCTTAGTCTTAACCAACAAGGTAACCTTGGGATTGATCTTTTGGATTTTTTCTTAACAAGCTTTGCATCGAGACATAGGAAAAAATTGTGAACCACTATAGACTCATCAATACCAGGCATGATCTCATATGACTAGGCGAAGATATCAGGATGAGAATGTAAAAGCTCAGAGTGTTCCTTAGCTTCTTCGAAAGTAAGGCATTTCCTGATCTTAATCACTTTTTCAAAAGATTTAGTATCCATAAAAACTTCAATAGTATTCCCTTGAGGAGGGTACTATGGTCTTTAGGATGCAGTATGGGGGCACCATCATCTATATTAGATATAGAGGCCTCCTCATTTTTATTCAAAACAGATTCGCCAAAGTACGTATGTTTATTCAAACAATACGAGAATCGTCGTTTGTGGTGAAAGGAAAGTAGATGGAAGTAGGAACCTAAGAATTCCTCTAGTGCTTCCTCTGAGGAAAAATCATCTAAGTGGACCTCTTTAGCCTCTGCCCCATCCTCTATCAATTCAGGATGGACCTAATTAACTGGTTCAATCGAAATCATGTTAACCCTCCACCAAGGTTTTTTCTTAGATTGTTCAATGGAGCATCCTAAACACAGATAGTGCTTGTGAGGCTTAAACTGGATAGGGACTTGAATTCCTTTCTCAATATTTCCATGGCCTTTATGCCCATAACCATATTGAGAAACGAGGCTATATCCAGGACCATAGTGTGTTTTCAAAGCTTTAGAAGGTGGTGGTTCCACGTAGAGAGCATCTTTCCACAAATAGACATAAAATGCATCTACAAGACCACAACCATCT
>VDFB02147140.1:0-28303 GCA_007258455.2 Sequoia sempervirens | reverse complement strand
AAGAATTTCATCTCTCCAATCATTGACAACTCAAACTCACTCTGCATCTCATCAGCAAATTTCATGCACAAACTATCATCTCCTCCAAAAATGATATCATCAACAAAGACTTCCACAATCAAATCTTTATCATGATCAATCTTGAAATATAAATTATTATCAATATTACCTTTATTAAATCTGAGCTTTAACAAATACTTGTCCAATCTAGCATACCATGCTCTTGGGGCTTGCTTGATTCCATACAGTGCTTTCTTCAACTGACAAACCATATCTCCCTGATCAGTCAATTGAAATCCATCAGGTTGCTCAACATATACTTCTTCTTCTAGTTTTCCATTTAGAAATGCTAACTTGACATCCATCTGATAAACCTTGTAGTTTTTGTAAGTAACATAAATAAGAAACAATCTCATAGCTTCAATCCTAGCAATAGGAGCAAAAGTTTCTTCAAAGTCAATTCCTTCCATTTGAGAATATCCTTTACACACCAATATTTCTTTGTTTCTAACAACTTCACCTTGTTCATTCAGTTTGTTTCTAAAGACCCATTTAGTTCCAATTAAATTTGTGTCCTTAGATCTAGGAACAAGAAACCATGTATCATTCTTCTCAATCTGTTGTAGTTCTTCTTTCATTGCTTCCACCCAATGTTCATCTTTGAATGCTTCATTGACATTAGTAGGCTCAGTCTTTGAAATCAAACAATATTCTTTTGTAATTTTTCTCCTAGTCTGAACACCTTTTTTCTTATCACCTATGATCTAATCTTTTGAATGATTTAACCTTACATACCTTGGATTCTTAGGATGTTCTTGAACTTTAGGCTCTTGTGATCTCTCTTTTGCACTTTCACTAGTTCCTTCCTCTTGATTTTATTGATTCACCAGAATGATCTAAACTTTACTTGAAGTCTGAACTTTCTTTCCTTTATCTAAATTATCATTCTAATCATCTAAATCATATCTACAAGTTCTAGATGGGCTCACCTTGACATTTGCACTTTCAACCATTTTCTTCAATCTCTTATTGTAGCATCAGTAGGCCTTGCTTTTAGTACAATAACCAAGAAAGATTCCTTCATCACTCCTAGCATAAAACTTTCCTATATCTTCATCTATTTTGATATATAATCTACTCCCAAAGATTTTGAAGTATCTAACAGTAGGCTTATGACCATACAATACTCATAAGGAGTCTTACCAATATCACCTTTGAATTGTACCCAGTTGAGTGTGTAAACATCAGTACTCATAGCTTCTCTCTAGTAGATATGAGGAACATTTCCTTCTAGCATCATAGTTCTAGAAGCTTCTTCAATTGTCATGTTCTTCCTTTCCACAACTCCATTTTGTTGAGGGGTCCGTGGTGCAGATAATTGTCTCTTTATCCCATGTTCTTCACAAAAAAAATTAAACTCACCGAAAGTGAATTCTGTTGGATATTGTGGTTGTGTTGTTGATATTTGGTTGTCATTGATGTTAACACTATTAGCATTAACTCATTAGAAGTTGTATATGTCGAGGATATTGAGAAAATTGTAATCGAATAAGTTGTAGGTTGTCAGTGGTGAAGTGAAGTTCAATATGTCAGTAAGTTCTATACATTGATTAGTAGAGGTTGTGGACTAAATGTTTTTTGTTGAGTGTATCTAGTTTATCCACGTCAAGTTTTAGAGATCCGCATGAAGATTTGATCGAGTTATGAAGATTTATATTATGACAGTTTTTTGTTGCTTCAGTTTGTGTTCTTGATTGAAGATGATGCGATTTCAGTTAGTTCAGTTGTTGCGAATGCTTCTCTGGTGATTCATGATTTTTTTGGATGCTTCTAGATTGTGTTCTATCTTTGTTTCATGTCTAGATTGATTGTTGTGCTCGTGGTTTGTGATTTTCTCTTGTGTGCTCATGTTTTTCTTGTTCTTGGCCAGCATGGTGGTTGTAGCATGTTGTGGATCTCCGAGGAGTAATTAATTGAAGTGTTTTCATGTTGGAGATGTTGATTTGGGTTTTCACTAAGTTGTGGCTAACCTTTGTTGATTCGCATTAATAATCTTTAGTATTTTGGGCCGACAGTTTATATTCATTTTATTATTTTGTTGAAGCTGGCATGTGGGGATGAAATTTCTTGTTGCGGATATATAAGAGAGATTGTTTATTTGAATTGAAGTGTGCGAGTGGATGCCAGACTATGCTTTTGTGTGTATATGTGTGAATATAGATCTAAATCATTTGAAGGCAAATCAAAGTGTGAAGAAGAGTGAAGAAGAGTAAAGAAGTGTGTATGCGCTTAACCAGAATTGTGATCAGGCATTAGCAAATGCTATTCTATCAATTCAAATCCCTACGGATGTAATCCAATTATTTCTATAAGACAATGTGTTCCTTTGGGTGGTTAGCCCTGTTGTAATTGAGTAGTGAGCTCTAGGCAGTGTTCTCGAATGCAAGTGCATTCCCCATATTTTCATTTCTTATACTTTTAATAGGGTATAATCTTATGGATTGACCTCCACCATGGTTTTTCCCCTAACAGGGTTTCCACATAAAAAATATTGGTGTTATGTGTGTCTTTGATGTCATGATGATTTATTCTTTCGAGGTAAATAATCATATCTGAGAATAAAGTTAATAAGTTGAATAAATTTTAAATTTTTGTGACAACTGATTCACCCCCTCTTAGTTGTCTGCATTGTGTTACCAACAATTGGTATCAAAGCAGGTTCCTTGGAAGAATTTTAACAACTTGAGGTGATCCGGGATGTGACTTACAAAATAATAGCCTGAGATTTGATGGAACAAATTATTCTTTGTGGAAGACTTGAATGGAGTGCCATCTGAGATGCATTGGTGAACCCTAGTGGAGCATTACAAGTAATAGGTATGTTATTCCTTAGAATGGTCCTACTACTATTGTTGAGATTAGAGATGCTGAGTATAATATCAGGGCTAAGGAAGCATTGTTGAGTGCTTTGACTGATTCCAAGTTGACAAATGTTATGGATCCGAAGACTACTTATGAGATCTGGAAAAAGTTGGAAACCTTGTATGAAGGTGATACTAATGTGAAGATTGCTAAGTTGTAGCGTTTGAAAGGAAAATATGAAAAGTTGAGAATGGGTGATGATGAGAACATTACTATTTTTATGCAAAGAGTGAATGAACTTGTGTGTGGTATTAGATGTGCTGGTGGACAAATAGATGAATCATAGATTGTTGCTAAAGTGCTTAGATCCTTGCCTGATTCTTACAAAGTTAAAGCTAGTGCTATTGAAGAGCTCCAGACTGTAACAAATGTAACCAGAGACATGTTGGTTGGTAAACTTACTACTTTTGAGTTGAGTGAATTTGGTGATGCCCTTCCTAAGGTTGAATCTACATTTAAGGCTACTACTTCCAGAAGAGATAGACACAGATATGATACAGGTGAGAGTTCATCTAGAAATACATTCAAGTATGAAGATGAAATTAGACAGATTGAAGAAGAAGAAAGAGAGTTGGAAGAGTTGGAAGAACTTATTGTCAAAAGAGTACCGAGAGGAAAAGGTAAGCATGAAGGAAAATTGCCTCTTAAATTTTTTTCTTGCAATAAGATAGGTCATTTTGCATCAAGGTGTCTGAAAAGAACTCCTAAACCAAAACATAACAAGCCTAGATTTCAAAAGAAGTGTTACTATGTTGTTGATGAAGGTGTGATAGATGATGAATTTGATAAAGGAAATAAAAATGATGATGAATGGGTATTTATTGCTATCAAGAAAAATAATCCTATGTCTACCAAATTTGCTAGTTGTACAAATGTGGAGAAATCCCTAGTTGCTCGAGTTGAAGAGAAAGATGAATGGGTGATTGACAATGGATGTTCACATCATATGACATGAGATAAAAGTAAGTTTGTAAGCTTGGAAAGGTATGATGGTGGTGTTGTGAGATTTGGTGATAATATAACTAGTGTGATCTATGGTAGAGGATGCATTTCTCTTGATGGTAAGCATAATACTAATGGTGTCCTATATGTGGAAGGCTTGAAGCATAATCTCTTAAGTGTTGGTCAGATGGTTGATAAGGGATACAATCTTTAGTTCAAGGATGGAAAGTGTAGAATACTGAGTTCCAGAAATGTAATTGCATCAGGTACAAAAATAAAAGGTAATATATTTCACTTGAGTTCTGCTAGTAAAATTTGTTTGATTGCTCAAGTTGATGAAATTTGGTTATGGCATAGGAGAATGTGTCATGTTAACTTTGATAATATTGTCAAGATAAGTTCTACTAAGGCTGTGAGAGATCTACCTAAGTTGGTGAAACCTACTAATGCCATATGCAAGGAATGTCAGTTAGGAAAGAAAACTAGAATTCCATTTCGAAGCAAACAACATTGTTCAAATGAATTGTTGGAACTTGTGTATATCGATCTGTGTGGTCCCTCTAAGGTCATAATTTTACAAGGTTATAGGTATTTCATGTTACTCATTGATGATTATTCAAGAATGGTGTGGGTGACCTTCTTAAGGGAGAAATCTAAAGCACTAGAAAATTTCAAGACCTTTAAGGCTATGGTTGAGATAGAGACATGTCTGAAGATTAAATATCTAAGATCAGATAGAGGTGGTGAATTCACTTCTAGTGAATTTAATTCTTTTTGTGAAGAACATGGAATAAAGAGACAATTATCTGCACCGCGGACCCCTCAGCAAAATGGAGTTGTGGAAAGGAAGAACAAAACAATTGAAGATGTTGCTAGAACAATGATGCTGGAAGTAAATGTCCCTCGTATCTACTAGAGAGAAGCTGTGAGTACTGCTGTGTACACACTCAACCGGGTACAAATAAAAGGTGATACTGGTAAGACCCCTTTTGAGCTATGGACTGGTCAAAATCCTATTGTTAAATATTTCAAGATATTTGGAAGAAAATATTATATCAAGAGAGATGAAGACATGGGAAAGTTTGATGCTAGGAGTGATGAAGGTATCTTTTTGGGTTATTCTACTAATAGCAAGGCCTATCGGTGTTACAATAAAATATTGAGGAAAATGGTTGAAAGTGAAAATGTCAAGGTTGATGAAGACTTAGGTACACTATCCAAAACCTGTGGATATGATTTTGATGATCAGAATGTCAGTACAAACAAAGGAAAGTGAGTTCAGACTACAAATCAAGTACAAATCATTCTGGTGGATCAGGAAAATCAAGAGGAAGAAGAAACCAATGAAGTTGTAGAAGAGAGAACACAAGAGTCTAAAGTTGAAGAAAACCTAAGAAGACTTTGAGGTATGTAAGATTGAATCATTCAAAAGATCAAATTATAGGTGATAAGAGCAAAGGTGTCCAGACTAGGAGAAAGATTGCAAAATAATATTGCTTGATTTCAAATACTGAGCCTATTAGTGTGAATGAAGCATATAGAGATGAGCACCGGGTTGAAGCAATGAAAGAGGAACTAAAATAGATTGAGAAGAATGATACATGGATTCTTGTTCCCAGACCTAAGGATAAGAATTTCATTGGAACTAAATGGGTCTTTATAAACAAACTGAATGAGCAAGGAGAAGTGGTTAGAAACAAAGCAAGATTGGTATGCAAAGGATATTCACAGATGGAAGGAATTGATTTTGAAGAGACTTTTTCCCTTATTGCTAGAATTGAATTTGTAAGATTATTTCTTGCCTATGCTGCCTACAACAACTACAAGGTTTATCAGATGGATGTCAAGTCAGCTTTTCTGACTGGTGAATTGGAAGAAGAAGTGTATGTTGATCAACCCAATGGATTTTAGTTGACTAATAAGGGAGATATGGTGTGTCGGTTGAAGAAAGCATTGTATGGACTCAAGCAATCCCCTAGAGCATGGTATGCCAGATTGGACAAGTATTTACATAGTTTGATTTAATGTATTTGCTGGACAGTAATCTATATTTCAAGAATGATAACAAGATTCTGATTATAATCTTTTGGCGATGATATCATTCTGGAGAGCATTTACGGGTCAAAAGTAGCGAAGTTTTCTTGTTCGAGACGGTATGAATTTGAAATGTCAATGATTGGTGATGAAATTTTCTTTCGGGATCAAAAGCTCATCAGTTAGATGCTGGGTATTTTTATATCCCAATCCAATAAGGTGTAATAATCGTTGAAGAATTTCGGGTATGGAAGATTCAAAGCTAGCCCATACACCCAGCTGCACCTGATGCTGAAGTTAAAATGAAGATGATCTTCAAAGGAAAATCAAATCCGATACGGTCAGCAATGATTGGTGGATTGCTGCATTTAACCAGAGGCATGATATCGCGAACTCGGCGTATTGTTGCAAGATTTCAAGCTAATCTGAAGGAATATCATGTGATTGTTGTGAAGAGAATTTTTAGATACTTGAAGGGAATAGTTGACTTTGGCCTATGGTATCCTAAAGATGATGATCTTACTTTGAGTGCCTTTACTGATGTTGATTGGGAAAGAGATGTAAATGAAAAGAAAAGTACTAGTTATGGAGCATTTTTCTTGGGTAAGAAGCTGATTTCTTGGTTAAGTAAGAAGCAGAATGTCATTTCCTTATCTACTACAGAGGTTGAATACATTGTTGCTACTAACAATTGTGCTCAAGTCATGTGGATGAAACATATGTTGAAGGATATCAAAGTTGTGTATAATGAGCCTATTGCTATATTTTGTGATCATTCAAGTGCTATTAACATTTCTAAGAATTTGGTGCTACATTCAAAGATAAATCATATATCTATTAAGTTTCACTTTTGAGGGCGGTATGTGGTGGAGTGAAAAGGAAGCCCAAATCCAGAGTATGTCTCACTAAGGAGAAAATGGTGAAATCTTTACCAGTTACCTACATTTACTTTTGAGTATCCTGTATGGAATTTAGGGTGATTTGCCCCTCCTAATCAAACCCCTGCTACTTTTACTGCATTGCATCGCACCAGGTGATTTCCTCGTGTCGCATCTCGACTGCGATTGATGTTGTGGTGTCACCATGGAGTAGTCGATGTTCGGCTATTCAAAAATTCAAAGTTTATATTTCGAAGCAGGAAATCTTTACATCGATGTCAAAGGGGAGAAGAGCCTGAACAAATCAGGATTATCCCGTATAGAAAATCAAGGCGGAAAACAATTGAGGAGTTAATATCGTGAACCTAAGGAGTAAGCATCAAGAGCGGCTGCGCTTACGGTGTTTTTCACACCTGGCGTGTTTCCCGTTCAATTCCGCTGGGGATACGTTGATATTGTGGTTGTGTCGCCGACATGGTTTGTCGTTGATGTCACCACTATTAGCTTTAATTCATTGTAGTTTGCAAGGCGCTCAAGTATTTATTTTGAGAAACGGTAATGCTGTTCGTGTCAGGTGCTGTTTTCAGTAGCGGCCCAGCGATAAGCGGCAAGTTTTGTGGTTACTTTAATCGCTTCGGACTAAATTGTTAAGTTGGTAATCTAGTTTATCATCGTCAAGCTCAGATATTTGATGCGAAGATTTGATCGAAGTATGAAGATTTATTCTCAACAAGCTTTATAAGTTGTTTCAGCCTGCGTTCCCGATTGAAGCGATGATGTGATTTCACTTAGTTTGTTATGTTAGCGGATGCTTCCGGTGATTCCAGCTTTTGATGCTGATCGCGTCTTTATCTTTAGTTAGACATCTTCAGACCGTTGTGTTTCGATAGGGAGCTTGCATGTTCATTTTTCTGCGCCCACAACATGGTGGTTGTAGCTTCAGTTGTGGATCTTGAGGAGTAATTAATTGAAGTGTTTTCATATTGGAGATGTTTATTTGGGTCTTCACTAAGTTATGGCCAACTTTGGTTGATTCACATTAATAATAATTAGTATTTTGGGCTAACAGTTTATATTCATTTTATTATTTTTTTGAAACCGACATGTAGGGATGAAATTTCTTGTTGTGGATATATAAGAGTGATTGTTTATTTGAATTGAAGTGTGCGAGTGGATGCCAAAGTGTGCTTCTATTTGTATATGTGTGAATATAGATCTAAATCATTCGAAGGCAGAGTAGAGAGTGAAGAAGAGTGAAAAAGAGTAAAGAAGTGTTCATGTGCTTAATCGAAACTATGATCAAGAATTAACAGATGCTATTCTATCAGTTCAAATCCCTACAGATGTAATATGATTCTTTCTGTAATACAGTGTGTCTTCCTTTCGGTGGTTAGCCCTGTTGCAATTGAGCAGTGAGCTCTAGGTAGTGTTCCTAAATGCAAGTGCATTCCCCATATTTTCATTTCTTATACTTTTAACAGGATATAATCTTGTGTACTGACCCCCATCGTGGTTTTTCCCCTAACAGGGTTTCCATGTAAAAAATCTTGGTGTTATGTGTGTTTCTGATGTGTTGATGATTTATGCTTTCATGGTAAATAATCATATTTGAGAATAAAGTTGATAAGTTGAATAAGTTTTAAATTTTTGTGAAAACTGATTCACCCCCCCTCTCAGTTGTCTACATTGTGTTGCCAATAAATTCAACACCTCTATCTAATCTTAGAAATTTAATCTTCAGACCTGTCTCTATCTCAACCATAGCCTTAAAAATCTTGAAATTCTCTAGAGCTTCAGATTTCTCCCTTAAGAAAGTAATCCACATCATTCTGGAATAATCATCAATAAGTAACATGAAATGTCTGTATCCTTGTAAACTTTTGACTCTAGAAGGACCACACAAGTTAGTATGCACAAGCTCCAACACTTCATTTGAACAATGTTGTTTTCTCTGAAATGAAACTCTAGTTTGCTTCCCTAACTGACATTTCTTGCATATAGAATTAGTTGGTTTTATCAACTTAGGAAGATCTATCTTATTTCTTCCTCATACTTGAATATATTTCTCAAAGAACTTTCTCTCGGATCATATCTTTGTTTATCCCTTCTGGAAGTAGTAGCTTTGAATGCAGATTTTGTCTTAGGAAGAGCATCACCAAATTCACTCAACTCAAAAGCAGTAATATTACCAATCAACATATATCTCTGGTTACATTTGTCACAGTCCAGAGTTCCTCAATAGCAGTAGCTTTGACTTTGTATGCAGCAGACAAGGATCTGAGCACTTTAGCAACAATATTCGATTCTTCCAATTGTCCACCAACGCATCTGATACCGCACACAAGTTCATTCACTCTTTTCATGAAAGAAGTAGTGTTGTCATCATCACCCATTTTCAACATTTCATATTTCCCTTTTAGAATTTGCAACTTAGCAATATTCACATTAGCATCACCTTCATACAAAGTTTCCAACTTTTTCTAGATCTCATAAGCAGTCTTCAGATCCATAACATTTTTTATCTCAGAATCAGTCAGAGCACTCAAAAATGCTTCCTTAGCCCTAATATTGTACTCAGAAGGACCATTCTGTGGGATAACATACCTATTCCTTGTAATGTTCTAGTAGGGTTCACCAATGCATCTTTCAGATGACACTCCATTTGAGTCTCCCATAGAGAATACTCATTCCAAGAAATCTCGACTATCCTTCTGGTATATGTCACCATCTGATCACCTCAAGCATAAACTCTGGCTCAAGGAACCTACTCTGATACCAATTATTGGCAACATAAGAGTAGACAACTGAGAGGGGGGTGAATCAGTTTTCTCAAAAATTTAAACTTATTAACCTTATTCTCATATCTGATTAATATCCATGAAATCATAAATCATCAACATCAAAAAATACAACACCAAGATTTTAATGTGTTCCTCGTTAGGGAAAAACCGCATGGAGTGTCACCATGATTATACCTCTAAAAGTATAAAGAATAAAATGGGGAAATGCATATGCATTTAGTATTATTCTAGAGCTCATCACAATACAACAAGGTTTACTACCCAAAGGAAAGACATAATGTCTTCAAGCAAAACATTCAAACTTCCACCCACAAATATTTAACTAAGCAGCCAGCACTCATTAATGCCTCGATTTATAGCTCTGCTTAAAGCACAGCCACTTCTTCACACTTTGCTTCTACCTTCAAATGATTAGGAAATTATTCACACATCTCATACACACACACACCTTCAAATGGAATAAAAAATCACTTATATATATATATGTATATCTACAACAAGAGATTCCATTGTTACATGTAAAATTCAATAAAATAATAAAACATATGCAAACTATCAGCCCAAAACAATAAATAATTTTCAATGCGAATCAACCAATGTCGGCCATAACATAATGAAGACCCAAAAAAAATCCTCAAACACAAAACACCTTCAAAAATTATTCCACGAAAAATCCACAACACGCTACCATCACCTTGTCAGCCATGAACATGAAAAACATGAACACACAAGAGAAAATCACCAATCGCGAGCACAACGATCAATGCGGACATGCAAAACAGATAGAGCATGATATAGAAACATCCACAAACATCATGAATCACTAGAGAAGCATCTGCAACAACTGAACTTACTAGAATCACATCATCTTCATTCAAGAACGCCAACTAAAGCAACAAAAAAACTATCAGAACTCATCACTCGACCAAATCTTCATGTGGATCTCTGAAACTTAAAGTGGATAAAATAGATATAATCAAAAACAAACCCTTTAATCCACAACCTGTAATCATCAATGTACTGAGCTAACCAACAAACTGAACTTCACTGCATCACTAACAACCTGCAACTTATTCAATTACAATTTTCTCAATATCCTCGACATATACAACCTTAAAGACATTAATAACAATAGTGTTGACATCAATGACAACCACATATCAACAACATCCAACAATAAGAGCATGAAAGGTGAACACCTGAGTCAAGCCTTGAAGGAAAATTCCATTTCTTTATCTACTACAGAGGGAAGCTAAGGGTGATTACCCCTCCTAATCAAAACTAAGATGCATTGACTTGCATCAGTCTATGCATTTCACAGTCATTTCTTGATTCGGATTGATGTTGTGGTGGTTGATACTCAGAGGGAGTAGTCAGATGTTCAGATATGTGGTTTAAAGCTTGTGTGTATCTTTGTCATTGATGTCAAAGGGGGAGAAGAGTCATGTGAAAAACTTTGTGGGGAGAAGAGTCATAGAGTCAGAACCTAAGGGGGAGTAAGTACTAATATAAAGCTGTGTTGGTGGGAATGATTTCTAATGACAAATATTTATTAGCTACCTATGTAAAGAATATTCAAGGTGCTTTGTTTGAAGGTGGAAATATTTACAAGTTGTATGCAACCTAAAATGGTCACCTAGATTTCAATCACTATTTTAATTTATCACATCAAATCTCTCGAATCAATGATTGTCGATTTCTTCAACCAAATTTTGTTCATCTATAACTCATTTCAAATGTTTCCTTAAACTTTCCCCTATGTTCAATGCTCTACTTAATTTTATTTAATCAAAGAAATAAATCCCTTTCTTTAATAAAATAAAATAATGTTATTTACTGAAGTTAATATTACTAAATAAAATGACATTTAAATTAAATAATTTTATTTTATTTTATTAATATCTCATTTCTAAATTATTAATAATCTTATTTTTATTTTTAATAAGAGATATTACCATCCTACTAAACAAACAAATTGTACACCTCCTCACAATACCTCCCATTGAAAAGGAAACAACGCTTAAAAGGGAAAATAAACTAAAGCAACCCCTAAATCAAGATTTGTTTCTATTTTCTATTTATCCCTACATTGTTTCGAATTCTCCCTTCCCACCGCTCTCCCTCCTCACTCTCATTTCAAAGAGAGAGAATCACGAATTTTTACATCAGACTTATGCTACAAATTTGAATTTTATCATTTGAGATTACATTAGTTTGATTATATAAGCATCTTATTTTTAGAGCATATAGTTTAGTATTACATTTTAGCTTAATCTTCATAGTAGATTAATTTGCAAAATAATTCATTTATGGCATTGCATGTAGATTAATTTTCATTTCAATAAATTAGTTTGGTTTATTGCATTTTACAGCCATTTAGATTAGTTTTCATTGTTGCATTGTAAGAACAGATTCATGGAGATTGGCATTCTTGCTTCCTAATCTCATATTTCGACTGTGATTTTGCAAAGCGGGTAACCGGTCAATCTCAGGGCCACAATATCATTCCGCCTTTCGGATAGAGAGCGAATTCATCGCATGACCTATTTACATCTCGCAGCATCCGTATATAACATATTTTCAGTTAACCATTTTGGCGCCCACCGTGGTTTTTCATCATTTTTTAAGAAATTTCGACTTTGATCTCTCAAACAGTGCATGCTAGTGCAAAACGGACTCCATAGATGTGCTCAGAAGGCCCAAAAACCCCTATTTTCATATAAAATATGATAGGGTTTGCTGAAAATTAATTTTTTAGTGTTTTGAAAAATTTCAAAACAATTGCCAGAAAAAATCCGTACGGATTCGTATGGACACATCGATTTCTGTACCATTTTGATTTCTGTGCTACCTCGATTTTCGTGCATGAAGGTTCAGCTAAATATTTTATTAATTTTTTTCATCTTTAAATTAATAAATTTTTTGGTTTAAAGCCTAAATGAGCATATTTAGTAAAATGGTCATATCTTGAGCATATGGTCTCCGTTTTTCGAAAACGAGATATCTTCGAAAAGCTGCTTCCGACGCCGTTCCAGTGGTACTGGTATTTTTTTTTTTTTCTGATTTTGCCATTTTGATACATTTTTCGCCTGTCAAAGCCAGAAGTTGTTGTTTTCACTCCGGAAGGCGTAACTTTTGCATCCTGGCTCTGTTTTTCGAAAACAAATAGGCGTTGGAAAGTTGGTTCTGCCCTCTTCTCAGATATCAAACCTATTTTTTGCAAAAATTTTACCAGGTATCTGATTTATTTGTCAGAACTCAGCCTTTATCTTTTGAGTTATTTTCTTGGGAAACGTGCAATCAGGATTTTTTTTTTAAGATCCAAGAGGAATTTTTTTTTTAATTTAGATTATATTTTTAATTTTATTAATTTAGATTAGTTTTGTTTTAAATTTTTTAGTTTAGTATTAGATTAATTTAGTTTAATTTTAGTTTTGTTAACTAATTCTTTTTAGATTAAATTTTGACTAGATTAAATTAGATTTTTAATTAATCTCTTTTTTTTTTTTGATAGATTCCAACTTTTGTTCTTCTGGTTCTTCTGAATTTTTTTTATTTTTTTTTCACAGCATAACAGTTTCTGCAGGACGCCAGTCAGAGAACTTGAAACACACTAATGGTTTGATTGCAGGACGCGTGACAAAGACTTGAAAACAAACACTTACGCTTGTCAAAGATCTTATTTAAAAAAAACATTGTGTTTGTTTTCCTGCTTTTCAATTCACATAGTCTAATTAGGGCTTCGTTAAAATTCTTAGGAGTTTTGATAGTGAGTAGGGAATTTGGCTCTTTGTTACATGGAGGTGATGACCATGGACAAATCCAAGCTCCTGATGATCTTACTAATATGACGAACTCTTAGGGAGCGGAGCAAGGTAGTGAATCTTTAGCACTTTCACTCGTCAGGGGATTATGCTCTTCTCTCATTGAGAGAATCAGAAACCCAAAAGCATGTGGATTTGGTGAAGTGAAACTAGCTCGGTGATTAAGGTTGTTTAGCGTGTTTGGGTAAAGAGACGGGCTAGAGAAGTATTCTCTTCTCCTTATGGGAGAATCAGAAAATCAAAAACCCGAATCCGAGCCATGTCCAGTGTCACCTTTAGAGGGCCTGCCGGAAGTTGAACCTCCGGGAACGACCCAAGTGAGTACACACCTATTGCCGATGATTCCACCTCACTATAATAAAGAATGTCTTGTTGAGTCTAAAAACTCCAAGACCATAGTAACTTCTTTTCCATGACTTGGACGATCATCATGGAAAAGCTCTGTTTATTGCACTGAGCGGCGCTGCTCCGAGCCCTGCTTGTGGGGGTGTGTGATTTTCAGGTGTTGGTGTGGCTGTGAGGCCCGAGCTCTGTATCAGAGGCACTGAAGGTTAATCTGAACAGAAGCCAAGTAAAAACCTCTTAGTTAGTTGCCTACCCGGTTCACCTCCGAAAGGAGTCATAATCTTTGCGCAAGGAGGGTGGAGAATCTCTCCGTATGTTTGATCCGTATAGCGGAAGGGATCTATAACAAACGTTGCGAGTGATTACGAATAAAGGTGTAAAGACATCAACAATGAAGTAACAGGAACATTAATCATAGAGAGAATTCAAAATATAGCACCAAGAGAGAGATAAGAAGACACCGATTTGATTACGGAGTTCGTCCGAGTGGACTACGTCTCCGGGTCAAGCTAAATCGAGTGACCAATTTATTGATATGTTCTGAAATGCAGTACAATCTCCACGAGCCTCTTGTAACACTACTTACAATATCTTGTAGCCTTTCCACAAAGTTATACAAAAGTCTCTCACTCACACCCCTATCAAAAGCTCTCCAAGGCTAGGGATGATTCACAAAGAGCAAGGAACTAACTTTGCCTAATAGGATCCACTACAAGACTCAGAACATCAATACATCCAACTTCAAATATTCTCCTAATTCCCTCTAAAAATTCTCTCACAAAAGCCTCTCAAAGACTGAGAGAATGGAAAACAAAAGGAGAAAGAACTCACTTGAAAAGTGATGATCAGCTAATGGATGATTGATTGATTAAAAATACTCCAAGACTCCTCCCTTTATACTTGAAGTTTACCCGATATGGTAGAAACCATAAAATCTCCAAAATCTCCCTTATTCCTCCATTTACATATAAATCTTTATCAAAAATCCGTATTATTAATTCTAAGCCCCTAATTGATTTATTCTCGGGCTACTATTATTTACAACTAATCCTTAAAAAGGATTATTGTTTAACAATTTTGGGGGATTTAGTTTATTTAACACATTCGATTTCAACTTACTAGCTAAAACAAAACCGGTGCCAATAAACAATAAAGATCATTCGATGGCCCAACAGCGACATTTCTTTTTGGGAGCCCGGACATCGCGGGTTCAACTCCCGCCAGCCGTTTTAAAACAAACACCCAAACAAAACGATATCAAAAAAAACCGCTCACCATTCATGTATAGCCGAGCGCATTTGGTGGAACGACCGAGCCCGAAATTTGCGGCGAGATGGTTTGGGGTTCAAATCCCTCAAGCATTTTTTTAGCAAACAAACAAAATTCCAACCGCCGGTGGGGAGAGAGAACACAAGCCACGTGTCACGATGGGATTCGCTATGAGAAAACAGTCAACATCCACGTTGTCATGCCAACTCATTGCCATGTGTCAATCATTGATTCGCCACAACACAGTCAACTGCCACGTCACCCAATGACTCAGCTGCCCAGTCAGCATCCATGTCAACTGCCATGTCATCAGAAGGACACGTGTCATCGCACAATTCACCGACTTTGATGACATCATCAGCCATGTCAGCATGCCACGTCATATGTACGGACTGTACGGATTGCCACGTGTCAAGACCCCATTGGTCCACATCATCATCCGTATGATGACCTATCTGCTGAGTTAGTAGGATGACATCATGCTGACGTCAGCAACCGTACCTCATGGCAGCTTGGTCAACTAGAAACTTTGACTAGCTCTAACTCACGCACACGACGTCCGATTTGCACGAAACGAACGCCATTGGAATCGTGACGACGAGCTCTTCGCGATGACATCAACTTTGACCAATTTGGTGATGATGAATTTTCCACCTTTTTTCCTCGTCCTGATAGCTAAGTTGACCAACCTTTGACCAGACTTTGACCGGCGATATCTCAGACATACGGACTCAAAATTTGACGAAACGAACTTCGTTGTGATCGTGTCAACGAGCCCTCTGAACTGACACTCCTTTTGGTTGATTCTAAGTCCATCAACTTTTCACCTCCTGACAGCCTCCTGGTCCAAGGGTTGACCCAACTTTGACTACGTGTAACTTGAGCAAACGGACTCCTTTTTCACCCGTTCAAGTTGCACCGGATTTAGAATTCTATACTCTACGCGATGGCACTGTTTCTGAGAGAAACTAGAACACTTCAATTTTAGGTCCTGAAGATCCACTTGGATCAATGTTGATCATACACAGATTCCCATCATAGGCATACACCTAGACGCTTTGAGAGGTGGTTAAGCACATCGCCCCGCCATGTAACCCTTTGAACGCATTAATCGCTGAGTCCTCGAAAGACCAAAACACGCTCTCTAGGGGTGACATCACTGGCAGAGGTGGCATGTATATACAAATGGGGCGCTAGCCTTGGCTCAGGGATAGCTATGCGTTTGTTTCTTGAGTCAAGTAAACATTTGTCCAAACATCTTCAAACAAGACTCCCCCGATACTATCAAGTTGCTTTGTCCTTGATAGATCTGTTATCGACTACTTTTTGTATCACAACTTGTCTGATTGAAACCTATGTGCTTGATCAAAATCTATTGATATACTTGCTTGATCTTTGAAAACAAACAACAAACTGAAATACTGAGTTCTTCGATTACGTGACTTGTCCTAGTTTTAGAGACCTGTTCTGTATTTAGGGTTTATGTGTCCTTGACTTTTTCAATTAGTGATCCTTGATCTCATAAGTGATTTTGCTTGAGATTGGCAAATTAGAATTGTTCCTGTCAAATAGATAAATTTTTAGACTCTTTGATAACACACTTGGAGAGTGCTAGTAGTCTCCTTGTCCACCCATTTTCATACAATTCAAACTCAGTACACTTTGTGTAAGTCATCCTCCTGATCCATATGTGCTAAGGTGTTCACCCAAGAATTGAGCACCTCTGTGGCAATGTTGGTTTGCACCTATTTGCAACAGTTCTATTTCACCATCTCTCTCGGATAAGAGAAAACTTTTACTATCCTAGTTTGGTATTGATGTTTCTTAGAATTGTCTGTTTACCTGAACTCTCCCTTTCATGTCAGTCACAACAAGATATCAAGTGAGCCAAGGAAAGCGACCTCAGATAGTCTTTAACCAATCCACTGCATCACAAAAAGGAGAAAGGAAAAGGAACCAATATTTGACCACCCAGAGTCACCGAAACCTATTTTGACACAAAGAGCCATTTTAGTGACTTGAGTACCCCCTCAGCACCTTCCCACTCATGTATGGATATGAATTATACTGTCACTCGGCAGGAGAGGGAAGCCATGGATCAAAATCTTGATGATATCTATGAACAACATAGAAACAACATGATATTTGGAAATTCTTCTCATGATGATCAACCTGGTTCACCCCTCATTAATGCAAGATATTTGGATGCCCATCAACGGGATGAAAGGTATAAGAGACAAGCTCACCAAGAACAATGGTCACAACACGAAGACCAAGACAATGAACCTCGTGATGCTCATGTCAATACAACATATACCAATGACTTGTTCAAATAGTCTAGACCAAGCTCACCACTTCAACATAGCTCAAGGTTCACAAGTGATAGGCTCAAAAGAATTGAACGCGAAAAGAAATCTTTTCTAGATGAACAAGCTACAAAGCAAGAAAAGTTTAGACAACTTGAGGAAGAGAGCCAAGCTTTATTGGAAGTACAAAGGAAACTCGCTCAAGAGGAGCAAGATAGGAAGTTAGCCCACCAATTAAACAAACAATACAATACAAGGGGTGCTAACAGTGGACATAATTCTCCTCCCTCCACCCCTTCTAGAACACCAAGAAGTAGAAGGCGGTCAAGGACCCCTTCTAGATCTCCTAGTCCTAGAGGAAGAAGGGCCTCTCAGTATGCTCACTATAGGAGGAAAACTCCTCCCAGAAATTCAAGACCACACTCCCAACATGTACATCCTGGTTCCCAACATGGAGGTGGTAGCTCACATTATGATTTTGATACTCAAGACTTCATGTGAATACAACAAGAGCCTATCTTCCAACAGTATGTGGAGAGGTATTTGGAACAAAACAAAGATAAGTTCTTGGAAAGTCTAATCAACAAGGGTGCCAGAGTCCCTTATAATTTTGATGTGGACAACAAAATACAAAAGAAAAATCCCTCTCAAGAGGAAGAAATCCACCAAATGAAGCAAATGATGGAGAAAATGATGCAACCTAAGAGCTCATTCTCACTAGACTCAATTTGTCCTAATCCATTCGACAAGAGTGTGAGTATGAAATATTTTCCAAAGAGGGTGGAATTCCCACAATACGATAAACATGCGTATGGACCCACATGACCATGTGCGTCAGTTCTATACTATGAGCTTTGAATTCCATCAAGATGACTCCTATTTGATGAGGTTGTTCCCTAGGAGTCTTAAAGGACAAGCAATGGAATGGTTTACCAATATCACTCCTCCTATCAAGACTTTTAGAGAACTTGTTTATAGATTCGTTCAACAAGTCGCATATAATCTGTCAAGATCTGTTACTATGTTGGACCTATGCAACTTGAAAAAAAATTAGGGGGAACCCTTTGTTACCTTCTTGCAAAGGTGGAGGAGACAATGCTCTCGGTATCCTAGGATGATCCATGAGGATGAAAATATTGACATACTTGTTAGTAATTTGGTGCCTGAAATGAGATATGAGATCAAAAAGATAGTCTTCACTTCCTTTGATACCATGATTGAAATTGCATGCCGCATTGAGGATGTTCTAAAAGAACAAGGAATTTTGACCAGACATAACAATAATACCAACAATGGTCAACACAACAATAAGGATAAAGGGAAGAACAACAATTGGAACAAAAACAAACAAGTTGTCAATGATGGAGTTGTGGATTCTTCCCAATCAAGAGATCAAAGTGTTCTTAATTTGACTAAGGCTATGCAAGCAATGAAGCTTAATGCACCTCCACAACAAGAAAGTAAATCAAGATATCAGGAGAGGCCCAAAAACCAAAAGCGGTAATTTACCAAATTGGGTGACTCATATAAGGATATTCTCAAAACTCTCATTGCTAACAACTTGCCACATCCTCAGGATCCTGCAAAATTTCACATTCCAGATCCTAAGCCACATTGGTGGGATGACAAGGCATTCTGTAAATTACATAATGGCCCTGGCCATACTGTTGAAAACTGTTGGAGATTAAAACATATCGTCCAAGATTTTATAGAAAGTGGAAAGCTTCAAGTTGATGGCCTAAATACCAATGCTGATCATAAGGCTTTTAAGGAACCTTTGCCTAATTACGACAAGGGGGAAACCTCTAAATCACAAAATGGCAAAGCTGCAATCAACTACACCAATACAGCGGCAGAAAATGTGATAAACATGCTTGAAGTTGTGGAGCCAAGTGTTAATATGATAAGGAGTAAGGACCTGCATGGTTATGACTCTCCCCCTATTTTTGACAACCAACCTATTGTGGTGCTGAGAGGTCCTCATTCTAGGTTATCTTCCCAAGCCCTTAATGTTGTTACCAGGAGTTAAGCCCCTATTATTATCAGAGGGCCTAGTTCAGGTCCATCCAACAAATCCAAGCAAGTGGCATCCAAGAATGTCACTATAAATTCTTCCACTACTCTCAAACCAAACTACAATCTTGTAGATCAGTTACATAAAACTCTAGCACAGATCTCAATCTTAGAGCTTCTAGAGTTGTCTCCTAGACATAAGTAGATCCTTGAGGACGCTTTGCGCACAGCAAATGTCCCCAACAACATTGATATAGACCAATTCCAAGGCATGGTGAATCACATTACTAGTCCACATTACCTCTCTTTCTCTGAAGATGATGACAAATCCCTAAGCCATCCACACAATCTTGCCCTTCACATTGAAGTCATGATTCATAAAACCCATGTTAGGCGCGTGTTGATTGATGGGGGTGTTGGGTTAAATATCTATACTTTGAATTTGTTAAAAACTTTGGGCTATTCAGAGCAAGTGATCGACACTAGAAAGAAGATCACCATAAAGGCCTATGATGAGGCAGAACGAAGTTCTAAGGGGTTGGTTGTCCTTCCTGTCAGGATTGGCCCAGTTGAAAAAGATATATTGTTTCAAATTGTTGATACTGGACCCCTTGCATACAACATTTTGCTGGGTAGACCATGGATTCATGATATGCAAGCAGTGTCATCTACCTACCACCAGTGTGTTAAGTTCCCCTATAATGGAACAGAAATTTGCATACCAGGGGATAACACCTTATCAATTAACTCAATCTCAGCTAATGTTCATGTCCCTCTTAACCGAGCAGCAAAGGATTATGAAACAACTTTAGCAGACTGTCAAAACAAATTTAAGTCAGTAGACCTTGGCATGGGGGGTATCAACTTGACTCTTTTACAAAGATTCCTATTTCCCCTAGGACATATGGAAAGCCTTCACAAGAGATGAAACCATCATCCTCAGCAATGACACTATTTGACAAGTTTGTTGAATCCTTAGTACCAATACAAGATGAAAAAGAGGAAGTAGCTATTCGAGATTGGATATACAAAGAGGAGAAATACCAGCACAATGAAAATTTCTCCCCCTCTCCTAAGTCCTATGGGAGAGGATATACTTTTGTCAAGAAGATGGGCCATTCCAGATATGGCCCTTAGTCACAAAATTAGATGCTAGAGCCGAACCACCTAATCATGATCTTTTGCATCTAAGTCTAAGAAAACCCGTTGGCCTATTTTATGAACAAATAATAAATGCAATCATTCCCATTTCGAGAAGCGTGGATAGTAAAGATGATTACAGAATAGTGTACCTCGATTTCAACAATCAACAAGACATAATAGATGATTGGGTACCTTCAACAAATCTCCTTTGGGAAGATTCAAGAGATTTAATAATTGATAGTCCTCCTATCTCATTTGCAATAGATAGTGACTATATGAATGCAAGATTGACTATGGATAGTGTCTCCATCCCAGCTGCAATGGATGGTGATAATTCAGATAATTTTGTGATTGAGAAAATTGCTAGAGGAGAGGAGCCTCTTCCAAATCTTGAGGCTTCTACATCACGAGGCTCCAACAATAATTCATAAATAGACTCTCATGAGTTTGAATGGGATTCACTCTCAGATGCAACAGTTGACTTGGATATGGATGTTGTCCATGCTTATAGTTCTCAACCTGATGTAACTGACGAGTCATGTGTTAGATTAGAAGATTGGAACCCACATGTCACATTAGTAGACGATTCTTCGCTTGCTAGGATAAATTCTGATTTAGACACTTTAGAGGGAAACTTGACAGATTCCAATTCTACAGTCACCAGAGATGACACCACCTATATCCTTAACCTTGAACCGGTCATCAACCTACCCCTTGTTCACCCCAACCTTATTGATTGGTCTCAACAATACCAAGAGCCTCAACTCTTGACATTTCACAATGACTATGAGATCACCTGCTATCTAAATGCCATTGAACCTGTAGTCTCTTCCACCAGTGAACCGGCTACCAGTATGATAGAACCTGACATCAAGTACCTTAGTCACAAGATAAAAAGAAAAGAAAAAAAGAATAAGAGTTTTGATGGCGAAAACCACTATGTGGCAGTGTCAGAACCAAAAAAAGTAAAAATAAAAGACGTATCCAAAGGTGAAAACCTCCCAGAGGCACCTACTGATGAGGTACTTGATAGTCTCCCAAGCTATTTCCTGTGATTTATCATCAAGATTGGTTGAACCTACAGAAGCTGTTAATTTGGGCACAGAGGAAGTTCCAAAATTTGTACACTTGGCTAAATCTTTATCACCTGAAGAAAAGAAAGCCTATACTAAGTTCCTCCAAAAGAAGGAAATTAACTTTGCATGGACATACTCAGACATGCCAGGGTTGGACACTAATCTCATTATGCATCATTTGTCCATAGCTCCAGGTGTGAAACCAGTCAAACAGAAGTTGAGAAAAATGCACCCTCATATAGCTCTTTTAGTGAAAGCTAAATTAGAAAAGCTCCTTGGTGCAGGATTCATTAGAGCCATAGACTATGCTGACTGGATTTCCAACATTGTACCTATTTCTAAACATGATAAATCCATTTGAATCTGCACAGACTTTAGAGATCTTAATAGAGCATGCCCAAAGGATGATTTTCCACTTCCTAACATAGACATGATAGTGGACATGACAGCGGGATATGAGATCTATTCTTTGATGGATGGTTTTTCTGGGTATAATCAGATCAAGATAGCTCCCGAGGATCAAGAAAAGACTGCATTCACATGTGCCTGGGGTACTTATTGTTGGAATGTCATGCCCTTTAGATTGAAAAATGCAGGAGCTACTTACCAAAGAGCTATGACAACCATCTTCCATGACATGATGCATAAGAATATGGAAGATTATGTGGATGACACCCTGGCTAAGTCTAAGAGAAGAGGAACACATTTGGCTGATTTAGAAGTGATTCTAGATCGCATGGAACAATTTCAACTAAGCTTAAACCCAAAAAAGTGTGCATTTGGTGTTACTTCTGGCAAATTATTGGGATTCATCATTTCAGCTAAAGGAATAGAAGTGGACCCTGAAAAGGTTCAAGCCATTATAAACATGCCACCTCCCAAAAATGTCAGCCAAATGAGGAGTCTTCAAGGGTTCCTTCAATCCATAAGGAGGTTTATTTCACAATTGGCAGATAGAGCACAATCTTTCAACAAAAAATTGCATAAAGGTGTTCAATGTGTCTGGAATGAGGATTTCCAAAAGAGCATGGATCAAATTAAAGAATACTTGGAAAATCCTCCCATTCCAGGAAAACCTCTCATTTTATATGTCTCAGCTATTGAATCTTCACTGGGGGCATTGTTGGCTCAATTAGATGAACAAGGGAAAGAAAGGGCCACATATTATATTAGTCGCACTCTTGTTTCTTATGGGGTTAATTATACTAGTATTGAAAAAGCTTGCCTCGCAGTAGTGTTTTCTTCTCAAAAATTGTGACACTATATGCTCGCGCACACCATACACCTCATAGCAAAAATTGATCCTCTCAAATACTTGCTCGGTAAAGCTGCTCTCACAGGTAGACTTGCTAAATGGATGATGATCCTTTCTGAATTTGACAGAGTATATTGAGCGCAAAGCAATCAAAGGCCAAGCTATTGTAGATCAACTGGCTAATTTCCCTATTCAAGATAATATGCCCATTCAAGTCAACTTTCTAGATGAGCATCTTATGTACATGACTGAAAGATCCTGGAAACTATTCTTTGATGGTTCCTGCATGGAAAAATGGTTTTGGAGCTGGTGTGTTGTTTGTTTCTCCTTATGGGTATACTATTCCTAAATCTTACAAGTTACTCTTTCCATGCACAAACAACATAGCTGAGTATGAGGCTTTGACAAATGGACTAAAAATGGCCATAGAGTGGAATATCACAGAACTACATATCTATGGGGATTCTCAGCTGATCATCAACCAAGCCAATGAACAATACCAAACAAAAGATGACAAGTTGGTACCTTACAAAAAATGGTTGATTCATTAAGACGTATTCTTCTACTTCGCCACCTTCGAATCCCTAGTATCGGTGAACAAAGCAGTCGGAGCGCTATGGCCACCCTTTGCTTCACTTCTTCAGTTAGAGGAACATGAGTCCAGATATGAATTCCTGGTGGAAGAGCTACGATATCCCATATTTGACTCACCTGAAAGCCATGTCATTTGTACCCTTGTCAATCATGAATCCTCCCGCTATGGTGCTATTTACTCATACCTTCATGATGGCATCATCCCCGATACATTTAACCGATCTGAAAGAAGAAACCTTATCTGCAATGCCTCTTGCCATTCCCTCATCTCTGGTGATTTGTATAGGAGGGTTCTAGATGGAACACTTCTTAGGTGCTTAGAAAAGGAGGAATCCAATCAAGCGCTAGTTGACATCCACGAGGGCATATGTGGAGGACATTCTAATGGTCTTTCCATGGCTAGAAGGTTGCTTAGGGTAGGGTACTATTGGCCTACGATGCAGATAGATGCAGTAGAATTTGCTAAGTCTTGTGAAAAATGTCAGAAACATGGACACCTGATACATGCTCTAGGTAGGGAGCTAATTCCTTCTATATCTCACTGGCCATTTCAACGATGGGCCTTTGACCTTATTGGGCAGATTCATCGCAACTCATCAGGTGGGCATAAGTTCATTATCACTGCTACTAACTACTTCACAAAATGGGTAGAGGCTGTTCCACTTTCTATTGTCTCAGGCAAGACAGTGTCTTTATTTATTTTAAACCATACAATCTGTCGATATGGAGTGCCATTTGAGATCATCACTGACAATGGAGGTCAGTTCAAAAACAAGGACCTTAAAGAACTCTGCCAAAGATTCAAGATAAAGCAACATTGGTCCTCCATTTACATCCCACAAGGAAATGGTCAGGCAGAGGCTTCAAACAAAACCATTCTCAAGATTTTGCATAGAACAGTTCATAAGAATGGTAGATACTGGCACCTACAGATAAATCCGGCCCTGTGGGCCTATAGAATGAGTATTCGTACTCCAACTGGGGCTACTCCTTTTGCCCTCACATACGGTGCTGAAGCAGTGTTACCTTTAGAGGTTGAGATTCCATCACTTCGGGTTTCTCTCAAAGGTCTAGTTATAGATGAAGACTATCGCCCCATGAGATTGCAAGAATTGGAACTTCTTGATGAGAAGTGTAAAGCATCATTTGACCATATGAGGGTCTATCAAAAGTGGATGTCCAAAGCCTTCAACAAAAAGGTTCGCCCTAGAGAATTCCAAGTAGGAGATCTTGTCCTGCGAGAGAATCCTAAGAACCAACAGAATCGAGAATAGAAGGGAAAATTCGAACCTAATTGGCTTGGACCCTACATCATCACAGCAGCTTTTGGCACAGGTGCCTATCTACTATCTACTGAAGAGGGGGAGCAGCTCCCTGAGCTTATTGTTTTGCAACTGAAGAAGTTCTATCCTTGATGCCCGTTCTGTCTGGGGGCATCCTTTGTATATAATTATGACCCTGAAAAAAGTTCCAAAAAAATTGATATATGGTACTAAAAAAAAATTTACAAAAAAAAATTGATATATTGTCAAAAAATCCAAAAAAATTCAAATATGATGCTAAAAAAAAATATATATATATATAAAAAGTCCTAATAAAAAATTCTTCCAAGTGGTGAAAACCTGGAAACAGGCACTACTTGAGGCCTTTGCATCCCTATTTCTTAGCATGCATCCTCGACACTTATCCTTTCTCCATCATGCCTTGTCCTTATTGCCTTGGTTTGGAATTGGTCTTTGTCTTTGTCTAGGGGCATCACTGTGTTAGCTTTGATCTCTTGGATATGCTTGTCTTTAGGACACCTCGCAAACGGTGTTTTTTCAACACTAACCCAACTGTGTTTTTCAACACAACCCCTGACATCGTGTGTTTTTCAACACTTATCAGTTTGGTCTTATCTAGTTCGGTCATGTGATCTTACCTACTTGCAAGCATTCGATCCTTATCCTTGGAACTCAGTATTAGTTTACACACTTAAATTTTCTTTTTAATTGCAACACTTAATGCTTGAGATATGCCATGATCTTTTCTTTGTGTAAGCAATCGATATCGATTTCGTTGAGTGTCCTTGTCTAATAAGTCTCTCCTCGTGATGGTATAGCTAGAGATCAGGCATGGGGCATGTTTTTATTTGCTTTCTTCTTGTGGGTGTTGTCTTGAACCTCTTCAGTGTCTCTTGTTGTCTCCTTGACACACTTAAGAGATTTATGGCATCATCCTTGAATGTTTTGCACAACCATTCTCATGGTAACTCGCTTATGTTCCTGATGCAGCTGGTTTTGCTACATTAAATTGGGTAAGTGTTTAACATTGTAGTCATCTTGACCTTCATGTCTTTGATGCTCAAGTGTTAGAATCTTTCCACATTCCAAGCCGGAGCATATAAATCACATTCATTCTCTATAGTTGCTTTGTGGGACTAGTGTGATGATTGTGTGATTGTCCGCATGTCCGTGGTAATAATGGCCCATCGATGAAAATAGTTCTCTTTACATCTCTAATGAATGATGAACACACAAAACCTATGTTACCCTATTGCAAGTACACCTTTGCATTTTCATGTAGCTTTCATTATTTAGACTTCATGTTAATTTTCACTTTTAGGCTGTATTATGGGTTTGAGAGGGTTTTCTTCATCTTTCTTGTGGATTTTTCATCAACTATGATCACGTTCTTCATTTCCTTATCTTCTTTCATGATCTCAATCGAAATTCCCCATCTTAAATAGTTGATTGATTTTGATGCATCCTCTTTATTGAGGCATATTCTCTTCCTTCTTTCCATTTCTTTCCATTTCTTCCAAACTTCTATCTTCCATTCGATTTCACCCCACTTCTTTTCTTCTAATTCAACCTTAGGGCATAATTTTCTTGCTGATCTACCTGGGTTCTATGATTCTTATATTTTTCATCTTACATAAAGAACTTTATCTTTTTTTTTTTTTTGATCAAATTTTTCAATTTATTATTTCTCCTCTATCTCATTTCGATTTCGATCATGAGGGGGCAGTACCTATCAAACTTCAATCCTTGATTCAACTTTATCAATTTATCAATTGCTTCTCTTGGGGAAACCTTGCTTGAGATTCTTGTCTCTCACTTTGGATGTGATCCCGAGTCGACCTCATGTTCAAAGGCCTTTTGTTTATGTTTGTCCAGATGTGATCCCGAGTCGACCTCACATCTGAGTTGTTTTGTGATCCCAAATCGATCTCACATTGCAACTTCATTCTTTGACTGCATGTGATCCCGAAATGACTCACATTAGTCAAAGAGGGAAAAATGTATGCAACTCTAAAATGGTCACCTAGACTTTCTAAATTTACTTATTTAATTTGTCAACATCAACTTTCTCAATCAATGATTGTCGTGATTTTCAAATCAAATTTTTAATCAATTCATAACTATTTCCCAAATGTTTCAATTTTCCCTAAGGTTTGAATGTTTCATTAATTTTATTTAATCAAAGAAATTTAAACTCCCTTTAATAAATAAAATAATGTTATTTAATTGAAGTTAATATTACTAAATAAAATGATGCCATTTTAATTAAATCTATTTTAATTAAATAATTTTATTTTATTTTATTAATATTCATTTCTAAATTACATAATCTTATTTTATTTTATTAAAAGAGATATTATCATCTTAAATAAAATAAAATAAATGAAATATCCTCTCAAGAATATCCCGTGATGAAAAAAAGGGAAACAAATCAGTTAAAAGGGAAATAAACTAAAAAAAGAATTCCAATCAAGATTTGTTTCTATTTTTCTATTTATCCCACATTGCTTCCGAATTTGCCTTCAATTCCAGTTTTGCCTATAAAATGAGCCCTCTCATTCTCATTTGAGAAAAAGAATCACGAATTTTTACATAAGACTTATGCTACAAATTTTCGAATTTTTATCATTTGAGATTACACATTAGTTTGATTTTATAAGCATCTTAGTTTTAGAGCATATAGTTTAATATTACATTTTAGCTTTAATTCCTTTCATAATAGATTAATTTGCAAAGTAATTCATTTATGGCATTGCATGTAGATCAATTTTCATTTCAATAAATTAGTTTTGTTTATTGCATTTTACAGTCATTTAGATTAGTTTTCATTGTTGCATTGCAAGAACAAGATTCATGGAGATTGGCATTCTTGCTTCTCCTCTTTGAATCTCTCATTCTAAGACTGTATTTGCAGGGGTAACTGGGTCAATCTGAGGGCCACAATATCAATCCCTGCTCTTCTCGGATAGAGAGTTGTGAATTTATTTGCAAGGACTCATTATTGAGTATCCTTGCATGCAAGGATTCATAGAAGTATAACATATTTTCAGTTATACACAAGTCATGTTTATCATTGTCTAAGTTCACTGAGGATACTAAAAGGAAAATGAAGGAATATAAGAAATAGTTAGGAGATATTTCTCAAGCATTTGATCCTCTAACCATTCTGTTGGAAAGCAAGAAGGTCAAGTCATATCCCTACTTGAAAAAATCAAAAGTTTGAAGCATGAAGAAGGCATAATTGTTGAAAGAGTATGCGAGCTTAGATGACTAATTGGTCCTAAGATGGAGACAATGCTTAGTGCATTGAAGGAAGAATAGGATGCTATGGCTATCAATGATCTGGCAAACCTTGAGTTATTAGAGATGCATTCTTACTTGTTTTGTGGTCACATGACTATTTTGGAGAGTCTCAAAAAGAGCTGGGACACTATTTTGAGCCTATTGAAGACCAATTTTATAGATATATTCAAGTTTATGTAAGTTGTAGAAGCATGTTTGTACATATGCAGTTTGTTCATAGAAATTTTGTTTGATTTTTGGTATGCAGATTCCCGCCTTTGTCATTGATGTCAAAGGGGGAGCGTGGGACAGTGAAAAATGTCATAATCATCTCAG